>SDVV010043962.1:0-10201 GCA_016164225.1 Gammarus roeselii
ATGTGTGTGTTTATAAATATATTATAAATTTAAAAACCCCATATAAATCAATTGTTCAAAACATAAAAACTTCCAATCTAACCCGCAAGCCTGGCATCCAGCTTGCCACCCCCCTTTGCATCGCCCACCCGTTAAAACCGGTTCCGGCTCTGCCCGCCGTATTCCGGCCAACCCCTTCCCCACCGCTAATTAAGCCCTATCTTTTTCCATTAGAGGGCTGTTAGGTGCTAGAGTAACTACTCCGGATGTCGTGTCGGTGCGTGCCTGTGTGCATGCTGTGTGTGTGACCCACGGACAGTGGCTAGTGGGGTGGATCATGGGCCGTTTCACGCACTGCGGGTGCGAACGTAACAGACATGACCGCGCTGCCGTGACCCAGAAAAGGTGTCGTGTTGTGAGTGACTTCGATAACTCAAATTTACCGTTCATGGAACCGTCCGCACACGTAATTTGTCTTCAATCACTTGGCTGTATCTTGACAAAGTGTGACGGCTGCTCAAGATCAAATAGGCGTATGCAATCCCGAGATTGTGGTAACTTTTAAGGTGCAATTGAGTACTGCTCATTTGTATTGGGAGAGCATCAACGCAATAGATGTGGATGCTTCCAACACTTTTCAGTAAACTAAATATCTACTAACGAAAGTAAATGTATCTCAAGTTATTTTACACAATCAATTTAACAACTACTGTAGTAGAACATAACCTTAATGACACGTGGCAGTATTTGTCTCTCGCTCAAGGCCGACTCAATTAAAGTATCCTCTCTTACCTAAAATTTTGGTCACAGAGAGACGGCAATAATCTGCTCGAATCGAGATACATCAATCACGAAGGGTTAGATCGTGGTGACGTCACACTTACTCGTGGTGACGTCACACCTACTCGTGCTGACGAAACTCACTCGTGGTGACGCCACACCTACTCCCGGTGACGTCACATTTACTCGTGGTGACGAAACACTCACTCGTGGTGACGTCACACTTACTCGTGGTGACATCACACTTACTTGTGGTGACGAAACACTTACTCGTGGTGACGTAACACTCGTGGTGAGGTTATAATTACTCGTGGTGACGTCACACTTACTCGTGATGACGTAATACCTGCTCGTGGTGACGTCACTCCTACTCGTGGAGACGTAACACTTGTTCGTAGTGACGTCACACCTACTCGTGATGACTTCATTTATACTCGTGGTGACTTCATACATGCTCGTGATGACATCATTTCTACTCGTGGTGACGTCATACGCACTTGTGGTGTCGTCATACTTACTTGTGGTGACGTCAAATTTACTCGTGATGACGTCACATATACTCGTAGTGACGTCACACCTACTCCTGGTGACGTCACACATACTCGTGGTGACGAAACACTCACTCGTAGCAACGTCACACTTAATCGTGGTGACGTCACACTCGTGGTGACGTCACACTTACTCGTGGCGACGTCCCACTTACTCGTGGTGACGTCCCACGTACTCGTGGTGACGAAACACTCACTCGTGGTGACGTCACACTTACTCGTGGTGACGTCACACTTACTCGTGGTGACGAAACACTAACTCGTGGTGACGTCACACTTACTCGTGGTGACGAAACACTAACTCGTGGTGATGCAATACTTACTCGCGGTGACGTTACACTAACTCGTGGTGAACGATATGAGTTGCGTGAATGAGGTGAACGATAAGAGGTGAGCAATATGAGGTGAGCGATATGAGATGAACGAAATGAGGTGAACGATAAAAGGTGAGCGATATGATGTGAACAACATCAGGTTAATCATATGAGGTGAGCGATATGAGCTGAACGATACGAGGCGAGCAGCATTAGGTGAACGAAAAGGGGTGAACGTTTGACGTGACCGATTTGAGGTGAACGATATGAGGTGAAATTTCGGAAATTTAGCATTGCTACGCAGGTAAACATAATCGATTTACCGCCATGAAGAATTGAGTAAAATGATAACGGTTTGCAGGCAGGCGAAATTCCTATGCGCAGATAAGAACATCATAATATTAAGTACACCAGAATATTTAACAAATGGCGACTTCTCTGCGATTTACACTCGTCCATATCTCCTACAGGAGACAAACCGGAGACATGCTTTAGCCTGTCTGCTCCTGAGGTAATTATTTCGACATCAGAAATAATGTTACTATATCACAAAGCGGATTGGAAGAGCACGTAAGATCTGACGTGTATCCAAGCTCATTTTATGGACTTGTGTGTACGAGAAATGCAGTACATACCATGTTTCATTACTCCAATGTCATTTAACTTCTTTTTATTACTCTACTACTATCCAAGTTTATAGCACGCGTGAGAAAAAGTTTACACTCTGAAACGTAGAACTTTTTAAAACAGATAAACGAGCTATAAACCTACACAACGACTCAACCAACACACATCGTCTATTAAACTGTTATTATTCACATCACAACGCGAACGATTGCGTCTAAAACTGCTTAGACGGAGATTTACTTGAAACCGCAGAATGGCAGTAAAACAAGATAATTATTTGCGAAAAATGAAAACCCAGATTCCGGCGTCATGCTCTGACGGGTGCTCTGAGCTCAGTCAAACAAATTGTCAGGCAAAGAGCGGATCCGCAGCTATTCGTGCGAGTAGAAGAGCACTCACCATCTCACAAATGAAGAGAAATTTAGGATGGAACGCGAAAGTTGATAATCAATTTATTGAAGCATGGCGTGAGCACATACTAATTTGTTAATGGGAGCGAACAAGGCCGAGAAATGAAGGAAAGTTGATCTACATTTCGTAGAACGATGGACTTAGATTTGAAGAACTTTAGTTCGAATTGAAAAGGCCTCTACTGCTGAAGTTTTCTGTAGCATTGCTCATTAACATTACGCAGTGTTGATTCATTTTGTATTTATTATGTCTCGGTATTAGTTCACGCGTGTATATACGTTGAAGACCAGTTAAATATGCAGTATTTAAATTAAGATACTTCATCTTTTCATACAAAAAAAAAGTCTATGGTTGTCAATGGAATCCACTGAAACGCAACCAAGTAGAAGGACAGAAAAGTGTGTGGAACAGGCGACGAGTTACGCCATCTTATCTTTCTAACTAGGGGGAAACGGCTGTATGTCTATGTCTATACATCTTTCTTGATAATGCAAAGGTTATAGACACATTCACTGGTGGCCATACCACGATTATGATAATGAAAACCACGCTACTGAATTGAATAAGTAGTTTGCGCCTATTTTAACCAACATTTTTTCCAAGTAAATCAACTGTGTCAACAAATAGGCCGTAGAACTGATACCGCCAAAGAATGACAGGCCAACGATGTACATAGTACGTGCATAGTTTATTTCTTCATGAATCAATATACAACTACATGTAGCTGATAACGTGTATTAGCACAGAGAGATGTGAACCTTGTTTGAGTGAACACTGAACGTCTGTCCTTCTGTCCGTCACACCTGATCAGTAACAAGATTGCAATAATTAGGAAGGACGAGCCAGAATTGGAATAAAATAGGGTATTATTTATTATATCACAAATGCAAAGCAATAGACCACGAGCCATTCTTGAGACTGGAAATATATTTTCAAATAAAAAAAATAATAGACGTTTAAAAATCACAACAAGATAAGTAGATCGGGTTCTATGCAATATCATTCCGTAAAGGAAGAAGAGTTATCTCTATGTAATCGTGTAACGCAGGTTTCTTGATGAATGGATTTATGAAGATATAAACTATGAACAGCCAGGTTGGAATTGTACATATTATTTTCTACATTTTGATAGTGTATTTTCACCGTCAGCGTAGCGACGAAACCCTGCATTAGTAATCAATATTTACGATCAATTCAGAAGCATAAATGTCCGAAAAATAATAATCGAAGTGTAAAGTTTTCAAAGCCTACGTGACTATCTAATCAACATCTCATTTTCTTTTCTGCTCAATTATGGATAACGTGCGGCCTGTAACCCACCTTTCGCGGTGGCCAGGTACGCCGAATTGCTTTCATATTCATAACAACATTTCGTGCCTGTCCCCGCGGTCGCATGTTAATGAATTTGCCAGTCAATAAAGTTGGTGGATTGAGTAGTGATTTCATTTGGTTCGCAACTTTTGGAGAAAGTTATTGAGTTATGTGAATGGGGCTGAGTTGAGGTGAGTTAATGAGCTGAAGGAGTTAATGGATAGTCGAGGAAGTTACTGAAGAGTCGAGGAAGTTACTGAAGAGTCGAGGAAGTTACCGAGGTGTCAAGGAGGTTACTGAGGAGGAGTTGATGAACCTATTGAGGAGATGCGTACGCATGAGGTTATCAGAGACAAGTTATGTAGGTAATTGCTTCGTGGAGTTGCCACATGGGGGGCTCGGGGATGCAATCGACACACACACTTCATAATTGAGGTTCAGGTGACTAATTGTTAAAAATCGGATGTCGGGGGCGCGATCCATCTCCAAAATGTTTCAAAATGAGTGACCCTTTCCAATTGTTTCAGAATGCCTTTACAACAAAACAGACAAACTGTCAACACAACTGCAACATTAACAGACATATATATATAAAACACAAGTTTACGATAAGTAACTCAACCTGGTAACAGTCACAGCTTAGCTGTCACGGCGGTCGCCGACCGGTCCCATTCACGCACCTTGTGGTCGGGAGCTCCTTGAGGTGAACTCTCGACTGTTATTGAGGGATATAAAACACCCAGACAGAGCGGCGGTGGTCAGTGTTGAGCGTGATACTGAGATACCTTTCAGATTCTGTATCGAGATATTGTACCTAGATATAGTACCTAGATACTGTACCTAGATATTGTGCCTAGATACAGTATCTAAAAACAGTATCTATGTACTGTACCTAAATATTGTACCTAGATACAGTATCTATGTACAATATCTAGATACTGTACCTAAATGTATCTAGATACAATATCTGGAAACTGTATAAAGATCCTGTATCTTGATACTGTGTCTAGATACATTTTCAAATACTTTTTCGAGTATCATACGAATGAGGTGCATCTGAAAACAGTCTTCCTGTATCTCGTTACAATATTTGGCCACCGCTGTCTCGGCTGTGGTGCGGTTGTGATGAACTGACCGCCGTCTTGTCTCAAGAGCTCAACAAGGGTCGAAGCGCGCAGGCATTCCTGCAAACACACTAACAGACCGCAGTCCTGCTTAACGCTGTCCGAAACAGTGGAAGGATAGCCTATTCTACACCCTCACAAACTCTGAATCTATGGCTTGTTTCTTAATAGGCCAGTCGCGTGATGTTTTAAAACATAAATGTAGATATATGCAAGATGGAGATACAGTCATTTTCCTAGTACGACTGGATGAACGTTCCTTGTAATTGAACCCACGCCTGTGACCTAATATTCCAGAGCAGATATAAACAGGGGGGGGGGGGGACTTGAAACTAGTCTGGACATTTTCTATGGTGTTCAATGCATCCAACACCTCATATAAATGTATGCAATTTTGGATGAATACCATATTACAGTTGCGTACGATTTTTTTTTACTTGAATGAAGTTATGTTTATGCAGAATAGATTTGATGATGAAGTTTACTCAGCTGTTTGTGACAGTTGAATGAAATTCTTCCATACCATCGTTACTAAGTCATACGGCACGAATAATTGATTGTGTTCGAGTGGAAAATGAATTGATTATAAACAGTGTTATTTCTCTTACAGATACCAAGTTAGGTTTTTTAATGTCAGGAGCTCTTTAAAATAAACATCAGTTCCAAGTGAAAAAAATCGGCATCAAACACCCCAAATAAAACAATCAAACTGTTGTGACAAACAGGAAGATCAAAGATGGGGGAGGTGTTGCCCAGTGCACAAACCCCCTCCATACCTTTCCCGCCCCCTCCACCTCAGTTCTGTGGAGGCACCACACCCAAACTAACTACAAAACAACCTCATCCAAACCTGACGAAGGAACCCATGAAACATCAACAGACTCTGCAAGTAAAGGGCGAGAGTGGTATCTGCGCTGGTGCTGTTACGACCAGTAATGGTGCTGTTTCGACCCGTGCCAGCCCCGTTACGGCTAATGCCGGGGCAGTTACGACCAATACCAGCCCCGTTACAGCTAATGCCATCAATGTGATCAGTCGCCAAACAAGCGCCATGCACGATGCAGCTGAGAACTGTTTGCCCAAACCACTCAACGAATTCCAACAAGTTGTACAAACAGAGCAGCTCTTGCTAGAGGCAGATTCTCAGAGCATAAAGACCGACGATTTTAAACTGAGCAATCGTGAACAGCGTCAAAACTCCTCGCATCTCCAGAAACAAAATAGCGAGACCACCAACAATAACGGAGACAACAACAGCGATTGGGACCGGTAAGTTAATGGACTCAATTCTACTAACCCTCTTGATTTATTCGAGGCCTTATAGAGTCGTTAATTCCTTCTCATTGCTCTGTCTCAAGTCGGTTGGTTCAGTTAGTGCCCAAGTTACATCTATTTTATAATTCGTGAGATCAAGTGGATATGGTCTTCTCCAATACTCCTCCCGCGGGACAACCACATTAAACCATGAAATTCTTGTTCTTTCAAAAGAAAAACACGGTTTGCGTGCTCCGAAATGAAATCCGGTAAAATATATTCTAATTCATTTGACATTTTTGTTCGCTGTTCAAGGAGGTGGAGTGGGCATTCACACTGTCTAAATTAGAAATGTCCAACAGTAAATATCTTTCCCCATGCACTGCCACAAACCAGGCCACAAAGTTCCTCTTAGATTCTGCGCGATGAGCGTTCAAACATGAGCACCAAAAACTCCCCCCTTCCTTTTATAGTTTTACGTATGATGCTTCAGCTCAGAGTGTGTGAATTATCTCAATACGATTGTTAAGAAGCTTGGTGTATATTTTGTTTCCTCAGGTCTCTTCAAGATAGCGGCATCTTCACTGCGGACAACTTCGCCCTCTCACCAGAACCTCCTCAGGCTCATAATTCCGAACAAACAGAATTTCGAGCCTGTGTGGAAGGAGCGAAACCCTCAACCCAAGTGGATATTAGTAGCCCTCGACTCTTCAATTGCGAAGAGACTGAATCCAGGACCCGATCATCGCAGGGGGTCACCACCATCACTATCGTTTGCTCCAAGACATCAGTGGATCCCTCATCACCGAGGCAGAACTCAGCATCTTCATCAAGTTCGCTATCACCATCTTCAACTAATTCGTCGTCTTCATTGGAGTATTCGTCGCTGAGTGTTTCGTCTTCCTCGTCGTCATCAAACGATTTGGAGAGATGTCGTGTAGGGTCACTGCCTGACGTACCTGCGGAGCTTCAAGGACCCTTTGAGGAACCCTCACCCCCGAGGGGCCGACTGGTCAAGAGGTCCAAGCGACGTAAAGATGAAAGGTAGGTATATATTTTCTTAGTCATTGTTGTTCATATTGTTAGAGGTGCGTGGAATTTGTCCAAGATTTCCATCAAAAATCCTGCCGCAAAATGCCGTTTCGTAGTTCCACAACATACACCCCTTAATAGCTAATTGTTTGAAGAGAGAAAAAAAACGTTAGTTCTTACGCTATCAACTACAGTCTGACCGAGATGATTCAATTGTGGACTGCATTTTTACGTTGCTTTCTTGCCTAATTAGGCTCATTTGATAATACAGCTTTGTCTGTAATTAGTATATTTCATCATAGTTTAATCATGGTACGTTAACGAAAAGTTTGGATTTTTATTCTTTTTCTTATAGTAATTCTAATACCTGCACAGATTTAAAGCTTAAGAATGAATTTAGTTTTGATTTTAGTGAGCAGATTATTTCCGGAAAAAAACACACAGACATAAAGATGAGCCACAAATGTTACGGTGAAACTTCTCGCGGTCATGCACATAAAAAAGTGAGTAAATTTAAAAAGGTTGTCTAAAATTGACGCAACGAGGGCATCTAGTCATGTGCCTTACTTTTCAGTTCCACCACGTCCATCAATAATGAGGATGCGTCTCGCAAACGAAGCAGTTCTACAAAAGGAGACGAAAACTCGCTTCACACAGGAAATTCGACCAAAACCCCGACTAGAGGTGACAGACACACTTCCCGCCCCACAGTTGTACCCCTGCCTTCTACGAGTTACCCGACGAAATACCGCCAAAGACACTCCAAACCACCTCGCTTTGATGACGACCCTTCCCATCCAAACAAGTCCATCACCATCGGAACGGAGACTTCACCAGGAGGTGAAAAAGGAGGCAGTGATGGGGCGGTGGCTCTCATGGACCCAACTGCCCAGCCCATCAGTCATCCAGCTCAGGAACCGCCGATGTGTAACACCTGCTTCAAGAAAGGGTGCTCCTTCTTCAGTATCAACTGCGACAACTGTTGGTTCTCCCTCAAGAGAGGCTCTTTGACACCCTCTCAAGTGTTCGCGGTGCTCAGGCAGTGGGATGCTCGAGTTCAGAGGAACATAGGACCTTTAGTTGGCCTGGTTAGTACCGGGATGTTTTGAGTTTATTTCACAGACAGGGATTTCACATATATTTTTGAGGCTTGTTATATTAACATGTTTTTTTTGTTGCCATTGGGTTCTAATTTCGGAATACTATTAGATTTGCAAAAACCTGAATTCTACTTCGAGCCACTGAATTATCTTTGAAGATTTGCTATTATAATCTTAATGGCCCTAATATATAACCTTGTTTAATCACTGTAATTAGGCCTTGGGTGATAGGCCTTAGTGATCAAATTACCAATACATTAATTACGTCCTACTAATTTCCAGAGTATCATCGATTTCTCCACAAACGATCCGTTTTTATGACATCCTGTGTTCTGCAGGCTGTTCGCGGCGGCTGTGGCATCAACGACAGGGATGCAGTAACGGACATGACGCTTCTGCATTACGCTGTCAAGGCCGGGGCCAGGGGAGTGGGGGACCCCACCGTCGCCGTGCAGGTACGGCTAACCCTTCAGAGAAGGCAAAAAGTTACTAGTAATTTGATCTTTCAAGAGGATGACAGAAAAAATATTTCAATCAATAATAAACTTGGATTTGAGATTACAACTACCCTCGATCTGCCATAGGCTATGCAAAATAAAACGGCTAAAAAATAGGTGTACATTGGAACAAGTTGAGCAGGTGTTGGTATACATGCCGTTTGAGAGCACGGGAAGTTCCATCAATTGATGAGATGAGGTTGTGCAGTGACAAGCTGATGTCCAATGATCATTTGGGTGACCTCGTGCACCCTTCAATCAATTTCTCTTATCCTGATGGAAGTGACGCTTTTCAAGATGATGACATCGAGCATTGGTTTTCCAATCTCAGTGCGATGAATATGAAGGACAGTATCGTCGTTAGCAATGACCACCACAGTAGCTGGTTTTGAACCCTGTTCGGAGTGTGTGGGATGAGAATATAGAAGAGGAAGTTTCAAGATTTGTTGCCTCTGCTATCCACTTTTGCGGACCTTGGAAAACCACTATTTCTAACGATGGACAGAACTGCATGCAGCATGGTACCTTGCAAAAATCTATGCCCTGGCGAATGGTTGCAGATTGACAACCCTTCGTAAATTATATGATCTAAAGAGGCAATGTATTAGCAGGATTGATCATCTGTTCAGTTAATGTACGTCATTTACAGTTGTCCTTTCTTTGCCAGGTGGTTGAAGAGCTGCTGCTGGGTGGAGCTGACGTCCACCAGCGATGCAAGTGGACTCATATGACAGCCCTTCACTACGCGGCTTTCTTTGACGTACCCTTAGCTCTAGAGCTGCTGCTACAGGATACAGATGGTTAGATATAAGAGCCACCCTCATATCGAAGGCCTGATCCCTGCTTCTCAACTATCAATAATATTGTAACCTAAGAGTGTTCCTTATCAACCATGCCGGTGTCGTGAACTCTGGCTCAGCTGCTTGAACAATTGGTGAAACTGGCTTAGCTTATACCAGTAAATTACTGTACGTACAGATCAATCTGACTCGAATGGACAAATCTATTGACCAGCTCGGTAGCCGGTGGTTAGCTTGACGGACTCTCCTCACAATTGACTTCCACTGGAAGCTGGAGGTTGTTGGTTCGAGCCTACCTGGCCCCAAGTGAGGCACTCTGACCGGTCTCTTTAATGGTCAAATGCCAGCCCCTAAACACCGTTGCTAAACAAAAGACTTTGAGGTGGCAGTTACACTGCAATCTGCTATATAAGCAAAAATATTC
>SDVV010043963.1:0-10201 GCA_016164225.1 Gammarus roeselii
TGATGTGGACGAGTGGGGGCCGACTGAGTTTCCGACCATGAATGTAGCCTGAGGAGTCGTGTAAGGACTTGAAAAGCCGAAGAGTCAGGGACACAAAAGTAATCAATAAGCGGCTGAGGAACAGGAGCGAATTGGTACGTGGAGAAGATTGAAGGACAGAAAACTGAGTGGTTGAACTTCAGAGCGTAGTCAGACGAATGAGGAGAGAAGACTGTGGGTGATGACCCAATGGGTCTTCCAGAAGCTGTCGAGTAGTCAGGAGGAATGAGGAGAGGAGACAGCGAGGGCAGAGACAATGGTGAGCTTTCAAATTTAACAATGAATCTTGATTCGGAGGACAGGAACTTTTTGCTGTTAAGATACTATACCACAAGAAGGTTTACTTATAACTTTTTTCTTGTAACGACCTATAATTCCTCTCACATGCCTTGCATAAATGATTACGGATCATTTCGTTGTAATTGAAATAATTGTTGTAAACAACAATTTAAATTACATCGCCTCGTATGCTGTAGATCTGTTTTGGTAGAAACATCCAATTATCAACAGCGACAGGTCGAAAAAAGTTACCGAGTGAATCACAGATTCAATTCTAAATTCCGTCGTGTTTAGATTACTTGGGTGTCAGTGTACTCAGCTGAGTAAAATTTAACTTCACAATTGCATGCACAAATGATTGCAACACACATAGGGACATTCGGAAGTTTTAATGACGTATCTGGTTTGCTGACGAGACGCCTCACGTGGGCATGTTTAACGCAGCCGGCAATAACCGCCATATGGGAGCGTATTAAGCGCAGCCTAAAAAAGCCGCCGCACGGGAGCATATGAAGTGGAGACGGCAAAAGCCGCCGTACGGGAGCATAGTAATCGCAGCTGGTAATAGCTGCCGGATGGAACATATTAAATGTTGCTGGCAATAACCGTCGCAAAGGGACATATGAATCGAATCTGAAAATAGCCGCTGCACGAGAGCAAATTAAGCGCAGACGGCAATAGCCGCCGCATGAGAGCATATTAAACGCTGCCGGCAATAGCCGCCGCATGAGAGCATATTAAGCGCAGACGGCAATAGCAGCCGCATGAGAGTAAATTAAGCGCAGACGGCAATAGCTGCCGCATGAGAGCAAATTAAGCGCAGACGGCAATAGCCGCCGCATGCAAGCGTATTAAATGCTGCCGGCAATAACCGAGTGACAGCATGTCAAGTACTGCCGGGAATAGCAGCCACATGACAGCATATTATGGGTTGCCAGTGAAAGCCGCCGCATGACACATAATAAACGCAGCAGAAACTTGCCGTCGCATAGCTATAATATTATACGTCTTATTGAAGTATTATAAGAACTGCAGATAAAAATAGCCGCCCGAGAGCATATTAGACGCTGCCAGCAATAGTCGCTGCATGGAAGCATATTGGGCGTAGAAGGAAATAGCGGCCGCATAGCAGCTTATTAAACGCAGCAGGCAATAGCCGCCGCAGTGGAGCGTTTGAAGTGTAGCCGGCAATTTCCGTCGCATGACATCATGTTATAAGGAGCTGGCAATAGCCGCCAAATGGCATCATGGTAAACGGGACATGGCAGCTTATTAAGCCCAGCCAGCAATAGCCGCCACATAGCAGCATGGTAAACGGGACATGGCAGCTCATTAAGCGCAGCCGGCAATAGCCGCTACATGGCATCATGGTAAACGGGACATGGCAGCTCATTAAACCCAGCCAGCGATAGCCGCCTCATGAGCGCTCATCAAGCGCAATCGGTAATCACCGCCTCGTGACTGCACTTTGAGCGCAGATCCATGAAGGTATCCATTCAAAGGTTCACAACCTCATTTAAAGGGACCGTCTGATCTACATTTTATTCAATGCCTATGATGCGGTAGCGTCCGTGAAATACATGCAAGGGTAGCCAAAGAGATTCGATGCATGAGTAGGATGCATGGGACGGGTGCATAGGTGGGGTGCTGGGATACGACACAAGGTGGTTCATGTGAGTGAATTGCAGCATGCGTAACGTGCATCATGAGTGATGTGAAGCTTGTGTAGCGTGCAGCAAACGAAAAATGCAGCAAGCGTACATCAAGCGTACTATGTAGCAAGTGTAACGTGCAGCTAGTGAAGGTGAAGTAACGCAGAGATGGAGGAATGTTTAGGTGGAGTAACATGCAAGTGGAGTACCGTGTGGGTGGAGTAACGTGTGGGTTTAGTAACGTGTAGGTGGAGTAACGTGTAGGTGGATTAACCTGTAGGTGGAGTAACGTGTAGGTTGAGTAACGTGTAGGTGAAGTAACGTGTAGGTGGAATAACGTGTAGGTGGAGTAATGTGTAGGTGGAGTAACGTGTAGGTGGAGTAACGTGTAGATGGAGTAACGTGTAGGTGGATTAATCTGTAGGTGGAATGACGTGTAGGTGGAGTGACGTGTAGGTGGAGTAACGTGTAGCATGCGGAACATGCAGCGAGCGTAATTGGCTGCAAGCTTAACGTGCAGCAAATGTACCGGCATTATGTGTAAATAGCAGCTAGCGTAACGTAGAGCAAGCGTAACGCTCGACAAGAGCTATGTCAGCAAGCGTTAAGTGCAGAAATTGCAACGTGCGGCAAGAGTATCGTGCAGCTAGCGTAGCGGGCAGCCAGTGTAACGGACAGTTATCGTAACGTTCAACGCCTTACGGGCAGTAGGCGTAACATGTAACAAGCGTAAAGTGCAGTTCGCGTAACGTGCATCAAACATAACGTTCAACAAGCGTAACGTGCATCAAGCGTAATGTGCAGCAAGCGTTACTGGAAGCAAGCGTGTGATGCTGCAAGCGTAAGGTCCAGCCCATAGTGCTCTGGAACTTCTACAACGTCTTCCAGCAATCATTTCCAGTCGGCATCATTTGGTCACCATCACAACAGATACCCTTAATCACAATTTACTGTAGTATTTCACAGTATTCGTCACAAGACATGCCTTCCAACAAGTTCTTTAAATCAATTCGTCATATTTGTTCCCAACAGGTATTCAGAAAGACTGAATTCAAAACGGAAGTCCTTCAAAGCAGGCATCACTGCCGTTTTTCAAAACTGTCATTCATAGCAGTCCTTTAAAGCTTTCCCTCTCTGCGGTCTTAAGCAACTGTCCTTCACAACAGTCCTTTGCAAATGTCCTTAACAACAGTCCTTCAAAAATATAATTCGCAGCCCTTTTTCCGAACATCCTTGACAGCAATTCTTCAAATCAGATCTTCACTGATGTTCTTCACAGGAGCTATTCGCGGGTGTCCTTCAGAGATTATAGTTTACCTCTCTGACCGGTTGTGGATTTTTTACACAATCAATATCAATTCAACAGATACATTTAGTCAGGTAACTTTGCTCTTCATCTAGAATAATTGGGAGCCAATAAGTCATTCATTAATTCGCCGTCATCAACGATACAATTAGAACCTATATTCTTAAATCCGAAATTATCTTGTGATTGCAACTTATTGAAAAGTTGAGCTAATTGAGCGCAACGAAGTTTTAACAGTTCCGTTGAGAGCGTCGCCCCAATTGCTGGCCCATTAGTGGGCCAACAAGAGGGAATAAGCAATTTTTTCATCAAAAAGTTACTGCATATCGTTACGTCTGAGAGTTAATTATAAAAAAGAGGGTGGTTGGGGAGCAGTCGAGTAGGGGGTGGGAATGAAAACCACTTGGCCAGGGATATATAAGGGAGCACTCAATGTGTGTGGGGAATCGGCGAGTTGAGCGAGGGAATGAAAAAGGCTGGGCGAGATGAATACAGAGAAGAAAAGAGGACGGCAAGGATCAGAGGTGCTGCAAGCTTCACGAGCAACAGGAATAACGTGCTTCGAAAGTAACGTGTAGCAAGCAGAGAAGTCGGGCCATGGGAGAGAAAATTAGTGGTAAAGGAGACTACAGGCGATCGAAAGAGGCGCAAAAATCAAACAGGGGTAGGCTAAGTCGAGGCATGAGGAGGTAAAATATTGGTAAAGGAGAACATATGCAGAGGAGCAGACAGAGATTAGTATCGACTGCTTATGATGACTGACTCATAAGACAATAAGGAACTAATTGATTGTGAAACAGGAGACAAAATTATTGGCTTGAAAGGATAACACTAGGAAGAAGTGTCTGCTATACGTAAGTGTTTCGATGTAACACAAAATTGTATGATTCCTAGACATGAAGTCATTTCAATGACTCTTCAATGGATTTATCGTTCCAGTGAAAAAAAAAGGTTTCGCATTTATATTGTGGTGCTGTTGTTATTTTTATCATACCTAAAAGGGAAAAATAATTCATCTTAAATTAGGTAGATTTTACAATGAGACTAACAGTGATTGTAGAATTGGTGTCAATTTATGATAAAACCTATTTTCTTTACAATAAATTACTAAATCAAAAACTATCACTAATAATTTCATAACAACATGAAACTGTCGCCTCAGCTAAAGAACCAGTTTATTCACAATACTTTTTTTCCTATAGTTTATTGCCGCTTCTTTCGTAAACATAAAAACTCTCCCAGAAAAAATCATTTCCAGTCCCTCTGGTGTCCGGGCATGTCGTTCCACAATGATTGTCATTACAGAGTTAGTGAAGAAAAACTATTCCAGATGCACTATCGTTTCCGTGTGAAAGAACCCACCTTTGCAAGTTTTTTTGCCACGGATTCTTCAAATAGCCACTAAAAACACGTTTGAAACGAGGCGATTTCGAAAAACTTTCACGCTCCTTAGCTGCCGTCAATGGAGACCACAAAATGGACAGAGGAGAGGTTTGGGTGAAAACTCTTGTACATACCGGAGTCTGGGCACAAAGAGTGATGGCATACGCTGGTAAAGGGTAGAGTTTAGTTTTCTGTGAGAGAGATTGCAGATGCATTGGACACTAATTACATTGCGGCACAATCGTCGCCGAGCCTACCTTTGCGATAACTCCTGTGGATAGTGAAACTTAAATCTGCAAAATAATCAGTGGCGATTATGGAAATACATGAAAAATGTTTATGTGGGATAACAAAATTTGTTATACGGCTGAAAGGAGACAGAATTTAGACAGAGATGCTTTGGGATGAAATAGGCCGGCTATATTGACCGTTAGTCAACGTTTCAGGCAAAGGGCAACATAAATACAATGCACAAGTGAAATGAACTGATAGAAAATGTGAATACCCCAAAAAAATGTTATCGGCTCATTAGTAACTTTCATAGATGTTATTCGAATTGAATGCACTTGTGACGGCTGATTGATGCAGCAAGACACTTAGAAGTCTTGCTCGCTTGTGCACCGGAAAATATCCTCTTTAGTTGCATGCGATATAATTATTGCGTTCAGACGTCAGTCAAAGTATGAAACGATCAAATGCGACGTCTGTCGGACGACGCATTACTTTGTCTCTGTGCTTTAAACTCAGACCATTAAAGGGGTAAGAAGTCTAGGTTATTATTGGTCATGCTAGCTCTTTCTTTATCTTCGTTTCTGACATATTGCTAATAGAATCACACATATTTAGCCTTGAAGAATAACGAAAGGTAGTCTACGGATTTTGAACTGAGTGTTTCAGTTACTCCCGTGCACATTTTGGACGAAATATAATGCACATATTGAGCCATAAATTACGATCTAAATGCTGCATGGTTTGTGAAGTAAAATGATATATGATAATTTAAAAACATCATTGAGTTCTGAATTCTATTTTCTTAGTAATATTGTTTTGAACACCATTGTCGACGCACTGGCGGGCAGAACTTTATTTATCGATCATGATTGTCAAGTTATATTCTTGTTTGGGAAAAAAAAGGTTTGCGGAGGTTATTAATCAATGACGAAAGTCAAGTATTGATGTATCAACCCACATTCCTGCGAGTCTTTGTATCTTTCTTCTCGTACATTCGTATCAATTTCAGAGACCCTCACGGTACTGGAAACAATAGTTCCATCGTGATCAGGTATGTGATCAGTTACAAGTTCCAATTATCAATTATATTCTCAAATAAATAAAATTCATCAGCCCCCACTTGAACAAACAAGGTGTTGGCAAGTAAATGATCAACATTTTATCAGATTCTTCCAATTGCCGAGAGTGTTTGCGATGTTATTTCCTCTAAGACGGAAAAAGAGATTTTGAACCAAATTGGTCAGGACTGGTCCTACAGGCAGAGAGGAGCAGAACAATTATATCTAATCAAACAAAGCATCTTAGCAATGCCCATAGACCGTTACTTGCAGACAAGCAGGTCCATTAGTTACACAAATACAACATATAAAGCGCAAACCGCAAGACCCTTCATTTTCTCAAATCCACTCGACGGAAGGAACTGGCAATGGTCATTGAAGTCGAGGGACGTGGCAAAGGGAAAAAATGAATCATAAAAGTGTCCCTATCCTTCAATCACTCACGAAACGAGGTTATCGAGCCAATCGGTCGTTAGTAAGTTGAATTGTGTCCGGGCCTCTACTTTTAGGAGTTCCGTTACAAAAATTCGCCATAGCAAACATTAAGGAAGCCTACGATCGAACAGCCTACTAACGAAACTTCATCTTGATGCACATTTGGCAGCTCCTCTCGGCATTGCAAACTTCCAATCATTACACACTTTGATAGCTCCCGAGATTAGGTGTCCCCGGTGAATGTGCAGTCATCAAACGGCTACAAGTGTAGGTTTCAGGACATTTGAAAACATATTGAAGTGAGCATAGCATTGCACCGTTCTTTTTCTATGGGTTCCCTTTTTGTTCCCGTTCCACCCCAGCTGCACTTTAAATCTTATTTCCTTATCGGAAAGTATCATGTATTGCAATGTCACAAGCTGTTAAGAAATGACCTGTTCAGAGGATGTTAGCTGTTAGGATATGAATAAAAACTACAATTTCGGGGGCAATTGAACATCCATACATAAAAACATGGACAAAGAGACTCAACTGTAGTAGCACTGCAGAGATGAAGACACACAAAATAGGTTGTTATTTCGTATGAAAATTTCAATATCTGCGTTGCCTTATTGACATCGATGTGATTCGTATGCGATTTTTTCATTGAGGGTTTTGTTTAAAGTATACGAATATTGAGGTGGTATGTCTGTTTATGGACCGATCTTCGGTTCGTACGGTATGACAGGCCTCCAAAAAACCTCTGGGGTACAACTTGACTTATTTTTCTAACCTTGTTAAATTGTGCATTGCGAACTGGATTACAATTGTACTAGTGTGCTGGTACAATTAGGACGTCTCTTGTCCTCTTCTTATCTTATTCTTGTGTTAACAGACGCGTAATTGGAATTTACGTTTATTTATACACTTTATTAATTTGAACTTCTAAATAAGAAATACAGTTATGTAACGCAACGACATTTTGCACTCATTCTAATATTCCACTTATATGAGGGGCCGAGTTGTATTCAACTGACCGATATTTTAAGCTGGGGTTAGTATCATTACATTATCATAAATAGTTGCATTTCTGATATCGCTCCTTGTTCGTACGGTGCTTTGCCTGTAGGAAGTACAGTCCATGCAAACGCCGGTCCCCGCCGATCGTAGTCCAGGAGCCGGTAATCCTGTGGGACTGGTCCGGGCAGCGCTAATTCCAGCAGGATCTATTTAGACCAGTCACTATTGGCACCGAAATATTCTAACGAACAAACTCACAATATTTAATTACTATGTAGGATCGTTAGGTCACAACCATCAACAATTTCAAGATGCACTTTGTGGTGAATAAAACATGTTATCATCTGCGCCATTGGAAAGTATTGAAAATATAAACAAAAATATCCTCATACCTACTTGGAAAGGGGTGCAAAACTACAAATCTGATGTATGCCGCAGTTTTGGTAAAACTGTCATGTCATAGAACTTAGATTGAAGAAGCCAGTTATAAATTCAAAGATTTTAGCCACCCTCAGCATATGAGCCCTCCATGTTTTAATAACGCTCAAAGGCTTCCAATTGTGAATGGAGGATTCTCCATTTTTTTACACCCGTCAACTAGACTATTGCTATCATTGGACTGTGACAAAGTTTGATTCCCAACATTATAGAAGTATTCATTGCATGTATAAAAATACGTATACGTTACTGAATTCACAATTGTGAGAAAAAATGAGTCAGTGATCTATAGGATCTTTTCATGTAATGCACAAATGAGTGTTACAGATAAGGGAAGCCAAGCACTAGCGCAGCCGTCCTCTTAATCGCAGTATGTTGTGATAGGTCGGCCGTTAATTCAATCCCAGTAAATGTTAGTTAACCTCCCAAATAGGTTTCCATTGCCTTATTCACCTCGTGCCTCATTGCCAATCCCGCACCGATCTGTACTGATGATACAGCGAATCTTTAATTTGCAACAAAAGGAATTGATATTTATGTACGCATCGATGAAGGCACATTTTGTGAATAAATTTATCGATCCCAAATGCCATTCAATTATATTAATGCACAACTGAGCGCACGGCGAGTCGATCAGTTGCCGTGGTTCCTGGTCGATCATCACTCGTAAGCGAGTCGATCAGTTGCCGTGGTTTTTGGTCGATCATCACTTGTGAGCGAGTCGATCAGTTGCCGTGCTAACTGGTCGATCATCACCTGGAAGCGAGTCGATCAGTTGCCGTGCTTACTGGTCGACCATAACTTGGAAGCGAGTAGATCAGTTACCGTGCTTACTGGTCGATCATCACCTATAAGCGAGTCGAACAGTTGTCGTGCTTCCTGGTCGATCATCACCTAGAAGCGAGTAGATCAGTTGCCGTTCTTACTGGTCGATCATCACCTGTAAGCGAGTCGATCAGTTGCCGTGCTTTCTGGTCGATCATCACCTGGAAGTGAGTCGATCAGTTGCCGGGCTTACTGTTCGATCATCACCTGGGAGCGTGTAGATCAGTTGCAGTGCCTAGTGTTCAATTATCACCTGTAAGTGAGTCGATACGTTGCCGGGCTTACTGTTCGATCATCACCTGGCAGCGTGTAGATCAGTTGCCGTGCTTACTGGTCGATCGTCACCTGTAAGCGAGTCGATCAGTCGCCGTGCTTACTGGTCGATCATCACCTGTAAGCGAGTCGATCAGTTGTCGTTCTTACTGGTCAATTATCACCTGTAAGCGAGTCGATCAGTTGCCGGGCTTACTGTTCGATCATTACCTGGAAGCGTGTAGATCAGTTGCCGTGCTTACTGGTCGATCATTACCTGTAAGCGAGTCGATCAGTCGCCGTGCTTACTGGTCGATCATCACCTGGAAGCGAGTTGATCAGTTGCCGTGCTTACTTTTCGATCATCACCTGAAAGCGAGTCGATCAGTTGCCGTGCTTACTTAGAGAGTAGATCAGTTGCCGTGCTTCCAGGTCGATCATCACCTGGAAGCGAGTCAATCAGTTGTGTGCTTCCAGGTGATTATTTTACTACAGTTCGGACTGAATTTCACTAAAATTCATTTCCATGAGGTCAACAATAAGTTCAACGAGTTACATTCAGCAGAAGACCAAGCAGCAAAGCCTATCCTGCTTTCGCATAGTTTGCTATCATGTAAAAAAGGAACGCCTCTTCGTTTCTGACGAGCCCCTTTAGACCCGTGACTAGTGAACTCGTTAACAAGTCTAAGATTTCGTGATGTGATGAAACTATTTAATAATTACAATTATTATAATGCTAGAGCAGATCTGTTTAAAGACACGAGCAAATAATTTAAACCGGATAATATATTATTTTGTTTATTTTTTGCATTGTATGCGATTAAATTGGAAGTGCACGGATAGGTGCGAGATTATTGAACACTAAAATATAACTGTCGAGCGAAGATAAGTATTAGGGCCGGGCAAGGTTTATTTATAAAAAGGTTGAGTTTTTTTGTAGTTATGAAGTTTTCACGAGAAAGTTAATTCTCTTTATTAAATAGCAGCTTGTCAGAATAGGCATTGTTTCATCTAACAGTGTCTTCAATCCGACAATACATATGGAAGTAATCCTAACTGATTTAGTTTGCTTTAAAAGTTAAATGCTATTTTTTGAAGATTAAAGTCTAGCTCGATTGCATGAAAAAATATTGAACGAGATATAGCTCTCAGGTTATTTCTTTAAGTTCATGTAAACGAAAATCACGAGCATTTTTTCATTCACAAACGAGATGGATTATGTATCATAAAACTTATTCTGCCAAATTATGTACTCTATGTCATCTTTCAGTGACTTGAACCAGCAAGTATATAATAAATTCAGA
>SDVV010043964.1:0-10201 GCA_016164225.1 Gammarus roeselii
TATATGACAAGAGAAACTGAAATCATCCGGACGATTATCTTTAAGTTGATGCATTTTATACTTTTCTCCCACAATCGTGAGAGGAAAGAAGGATTTCCCATTCGTTTTAGTTCAAATTTCGATCTTTTTGCTTGTAGGAACAATCCGTTTCTACGGACCTCTAACCGATCTACACAAGTTCAAATAAATCGGCATAGAGCGTACTCAAAATATGCTATTGGGCCCAAGGAACCCCGAAGCCCGTGTTTCCCTTTTCTCCGTTCAGCTAACATCCATAGAAGAAGAGTATTTTTTGGCGTAAGCGGTTACTTCTGCTTTGAGTCCTTGGTGTCCTCGCCTATCCCACGCTGCTCATCCTGTGCAACGCGGCTTAGCCAGCCCTACGCCGCTAATCCGGAACCACACGACAAAAAAATAGTTTTCGGTTAAAAAGACAGGTATCCGGGTAAAAAAACAGCTATCCGGTTTCAGACTTGATAGCCATGGAAGTGATAAGCTTATATATTACATATACTAAGACTGTCTATTCGATAACAGTTTGACAGGGATGAAACGTTCCGTAAATTGATCTTACACGGGAACGAAACCCACGCACACAAATAATGTTACTTAAGAGCTGGGCGTATTCATAAATCAAACATCATAGCGTTTCCTTCTGACAAATAAATCAGCAATAAGTGTTTAATATATGGCATCATAGAATCGCCTTTTTTATTGATATTTCATTTATAATTGACCTGTTTCATACTGTTACATCTGGCAATTATTTTTTTACTCATCGCCCATAAATGTGCATACTCCTCCGACTCTGCTGGGGTTTTGCTCTTATCTATTGCAGTTACTTAAGAGTAAGCATAAATGAAGATGTTCCCTAAACAATAACATCCTACTTCTTGTCTATGGAAAGCTTCAAAATACGACCTTGGGTCAGTACCTTGAATAATGAACTAACAATTGCCTTCTCCATCAAAATAGACACGTGGCTTGTTTCGTAGAAGATTATATTGGCCATCATCTGATAGTTTCAAGCTCGAAGTCGCCTCTGATCGCCTTAAGAGGTGTGCTCGCCAAAAAATTGTTTCATGGCAACTTTTGTCAACGGAAGCGCATCGCTTAAAAATTTGCCAGAGCAAGATAAAGAGAGGATGGCACGAGGAGGGAGACTGAAGAAAGAGTATTTGATTGGATGGTTTTCTCACCTTCAACAGCCAGTGAAGGAGAACCCATCACAAGGAGTGAGACAAAATACGGAAGACTTCTATGGGTTGTCTTCTTATGTGCATCTTTACCTGTGCAATGGAAACTATTTTCTACGAAAGCATGCATAATGTCATCGGCGCGTTGGTGAAATGTTACGCAATTTTCAGTAGTTGAGAATAGACGAGCATCACTCCACGTCACATCACGCTCCGTTAGCAAAATCAGAACCCGATACAAATATTATTTTCAATCAATATAGCTATGTAATAGAATGTTGTGAAATGATCCATGTGATTTCAATCGATATTAAATGGGAAAAGGGAGTGCGAACCATAATACATGTACAGGAGTCAGCGACAAATGGCAACTTGCCTTGTGACGTCAGAGGTTTGGTTCCCTAGGTAAGCTCCATGCCAATGAGCGTGTCTGCACGATACGTGCACTAGTACATCAAACGCGCTTCTGGATAGGCTTTGGGAAGCAGGAACGGAATCCATCCAACTAACGATTCAACTCAATATGGATCTTTGTTAAGATGATATATACAGAGATTGGTTTTAATTTTATTGTGCATATTGAATTTTTTCATTACATTTTAATGTGAGGGAAAAATAATCAATCAATATTTTGTGAATTTTTATTCAGCGCTGAAACTACTTTCACTACAGAATACCTAACCATACATCGATTAACGAACGAAAACAAATAACAAAATGTAGATAAAATTTCATGCATGTCTCCCACCTAAATAATATATGCAATATTGTAGATCGTTCATATTGTTGTGTGGAAACCTACATTACTAGTTAATGACTTCCTCCCGTCCAAAACGGTGTCATTGCCCTACTATATGTTCTACAAATATCGTTGCTATGACAACAACAGGTCACATATACCGTACCCACAAGGAACCTCAACCCTGTTATTGGAGTAAGTTCTTCCGACACAGTCTTTCCGCTATCTCTTTATGATGAGTCATAGCGAGCAAACAACACTAACAGAGATAAACAACATCGTTGGAAGCAACACTTTGGGGCTCCACGGTCTTTCTTTGTGCCGGGAATTACTAGGGAATTTTGTGGCTAGGAATATACCGCCTCTCTTTCCAAGCAAACGAGAGGGCATTGGGGTGAGGTGCAAATGATAGACGTGGATAAGGAAAGGATGCATTTAAACTGTACGCGTCGTCGACTTGTCACAATCAGATTGTAAATTAAAATTAAGTTTGTTTGAAACTGTATGCGGTAAAAAATGACGGTATTTTTTGCAGGACTTGATCGAATGAGCTGATTTTTTTTTCAGTGGGTATGACAAAACTCAAGAAATATGAGTATTTATTTTGCTTTGTGAGAAAAAATTACCTAACCATATTTTTATGGCACACTTCGTCATTCGGCATCATAATTTTATACATAAGGAATATCAAATTATGATGATTGCTTCAATCACGCGGCATTTTCTAACGCTTTTCACGTACCAACATTCTCACGTAACATAATCCATAAAAATTATAATCGATTGTCAATGCCACTCCTAGAAATGAAATTGATTAAGTAGGTTTAAAAACGACTCCATAGCTTACACGTAAGAACGAATCAAAATGATGGTGAAATTATCGGTGCAAGATTTCTTGGGGCCCACTTCATCGATATCAATATATTAGTGACACTAATTACTATGACTCTAAATAATTAATGTTGGGTGTTAAATCTCGCACGTTGAAGCTATGAGCTATGGAACTCTGGAGTGTCTGATTTTCATTGTATTGAGGATTTTCTTCACGCAAAGCCGGATTTGTTGATGATCAAGCAAATAAGTTGCACGGGTTCGGGAAAGGTGAACACAAGCCCAGCTGGTGTTCAGTTTATTTTTTTTCCTTAGATTTCAATCTCTTGAGTTATACCAGTATGTGTGGAATTAGCCATGAAATGAGAGTTACCATATCAACAGGAAACAATTTAGATTGTATCAAGCGCTAAGGATTTTTACTGAACATAACATGGGCTCTGAACGTGGTCTGTTGGGATTTCCGGCAATAAGAGGGACTTCTTAGTGAGACGTGTTCTACTTAGTCAAACACGAGGACAACGAAAAAATGCAGCCACTCATTCTCACGTGAACGTTGCCAAATTTTGATCAGCTGTAGAGGATTTTCTACATAGCCTGCCTCAGCTGCGCCATGTCACGCATTCGTGGCACCACAACCCACCCCCACCCAGCATTCCACATGCCGCCTAAGCTTTAAAACTCCAGTGCACGACAAATGCACGCATAATGGGGTTTCAAGGCCTCAAAAAACGAGGGGCGTCAGAGACTACTCCAATTCTACCGTATATGCGAGTGGGAGCTGCTGAACCTTCGCATTTCGTAGGAGTAACTACACCAATACCATCTTCTATTGTGTTGTAGTTGCACAGGCAGGTGCAGGACAATATTTGGATGCATTTATTTCGCAAAGATTAACTCGAGCCCGAACTCAACGCAAGCAAGCTAAGCCAGACTTCCACACACTCGTCAACTTGCACAATTAGAGTCATCGTGACTTATTGGTCAGTCGTAATAAAAGAGAGGCTTCTTTGATTCAAAAACTAAGGACAACGGTCCGTGGCAGATATGATTGGGAGGGTGTCGTAGGGTCTCTCCTCCGCCATGTGCGCGCGAGCCCGATGCCTGTGTATGACGAACTACAGGTGCGGGCGCAGTCAAGGGTCCTATAGCCTCGTCACAGGCTTCGGATACGACCCAGTGAACATCTTCCTAGCCCCCTCCACCTGCCCAGCTGTCAACTGTCTATGAAGTTGGACCTTCCCACCGTATAGTCAAACGAACTTTCTTCCAGTATTATACAGACCATGTCTAGTGAATTTTATTTATAACTTAAATTTATTTGTTGAACATCCGTGTTTCCTCCCAAATCTGAATCGGTGAGAAAAACCAAGCACACGAAGCAATTCCCACTGCTCTGCTGGCCCGGTCGTCCAAGACACATCTTTCCTTCACTCACTTAGTATTGGGTCTACACGTTCACACCTATCCCCGGCTCACTCCCCCTTACCAACCCACCGCCGACAGCACACAAATGTTCTACGACAGCAGCTGAGTGGTCCACAGTAGCGTCACCGGAGTGTCTTCAGCAGCGTCAACCAAGTGCTACTGACACATAAAAGTTAGAGAACCGACCAATTTCAAGAGATTATCTGTGACGTATTTGCACTGAAATCAAATGTTCATTCGTTCAATTATGCAAATTCATGACTCTGGTGTGTTGGATTATTTCCCTACAAACGTCTAATTTGTGGATCCAAAGACCTGAGGTGAGGCTGCTCGTATCCAGCACGCAATACCGAGTTAACAATACCCACCCAATGCTCCACAACACTATGTGTCCTGGTGCCTCCCATATGGCGGACTTGAGAATGAGGAGACAACCACACCCCTAACATTGGTAATTTTGTTGCCCCTCTCACATAGGCACGCGCGAAAAATAATAATAATACTAATAAGAAGAAGAAGAAAAACTTTATCAACAACCAACATGGGCCTAGTATTCCAATTGAGACATCTTATTTCATGGTAACAATGGGAACAAAGTTATAAAATTACCGCACACAATTAAGAATAAGTTGAAGCATACAACTTTATTCTACCATTGTGTACATCAATTCTCTCCATCGCCCTAACAATGAAGAGGCAGCGCGAGCATCACCAGATCAGATTGCAACGAGGATTCCATTTGAGGAGTTCATAACTCGAGTCATCAGGCTGCGTGCCGCTTCACGAAACAGTACCTTTATGTGATCTGACTGCTTTTCAGCAAAAACCCTGCTCGCTGGCGTCGAGCGAGGGACCTGCATCAGCCGTCTAAATATATCATTATAACTCACCGTCAACTTTCTCACGCTATATTGGAAATTTTTTCTTCACAGTGCATTACAACAAATCGGCTAACAAAATGATTTGAAGAGCTGGATTTTAGCTTCTCTTGGTGCAAACAATAATTTTTGTATCAGCATGTTGGCAACTGGACATTGGGGCGGCAATAGCAATGGGGCGAGAGTTATTTATATCAGAAGGGTCCTCCTTTAAGCACCTCAGCAGAGGAATTACATTCACATGCTTACCTCTCTTGGTAGCTCGATGACATGAAGGCAGCCAGAAAGGAAGTGAGCAAGCACTGCAGTCAGCCTGTGGGAAGTATTCTTCTACACTTCACTCGGTATATCGTCATTTCCAATAGCTTCGTTATTTTTGATTCCCTTGGCAGTGTTCCTAACCTCTGCCAAATATGTGATTACGTTAACAGCAGGAACATTGTCGGGGGCGCTTTTCACACAACCTCGATTCTCCCCCGTGTCAACAGAACTTGCAATATGGTGCAAATGCTCCCCCCAGACCCTTGAAATGTTTGCCTCTCCAGGGACACCTGCCAGCGCGAGAGGAAATGCTTCCTCTGTCGGATTAGGTGGCCGAATTTCCTTCCAAAAATCTTTACATTTACCTTACCGAGGCCTTCCAGCAATATTTCAATTAAATACAGCATCTCATACAGCATAATTCAGTTCTCGTGCTCGTTCATTCTAACCTGGAACATTATATTTGCTCGGTTTTCTGGTGTCCAAAGCACGCCGTCCTGCAATTAATTTACACTGCCTCATAAAGTCATACCGATCATTTAATCTTACGTCATCAACACCCTCGCTCACACTGAGAAGCCTATCAGGAAAATTTGTACGAAGGGCATTGAGCTCAGCATAGAATCTGTCCAGGAGTTCAATATTCTCTAAATTCAAATCAATCGTCTTAACCTCACGAAAGTTAGATTGTCTGGGAGTCTGCATTCTCTCTTTACACTCAAAGTTACCTCCAAAACGCGGTGATCCGTGCAGGCAGCATCGGGGAGCAAGTGCCAAGAAATTGTTGCATCTAGTAACAGCGAGGACAATGCAATATGATGCATCCATGAGGTGGCAAGAGAACAGTTATTCACATGTGTGTACGTGTCAGGTGGCAGCAGCCTTATATCCTGAAATGCAACATTATGCTCAACAAATGGCTCTTCAATCTCAATGAACATATTTGTTTGTGAGGGGGAATTAAAAGCTACTAAAATACACACTTGTTGCTCTTCTCTACTCTCCAATATACCCTCTAGTACACCCATGCATCTGAGATATTCCTCCAGATTTTCACCGGAGTTGTCAGGGAAGTAAAGATTTAAGAACAGCAGAGAGGTCTCATTACATGTAACGCTCAGACTAATTTTCAAATTTAGGCTCAAAGTTTGTTGCTTAATGATTGTCAAGCCCCATGTGGCCTCCCCACCCTGATTTAGGCTCAACAGAGTAAATTGAGAATGCAGAAATATTTTCTCCCAGAGATGACGGTAAATTAAGCTGCCATGGATGAAGCCACGTCTACTGCAAAGCTACTAACTGAGTCGTTTTGCAGAGATCCGCGAAATAGACTTCACAATTTCATGCTAAGACAAAACCATTGCGATAGGCAATTTAAACTTCTATTCTGCTGCCGTTATTAGGCTCCATCCTGCACTGGATCCCTCACGCGCCTTCTACTCTTTACCTGTAGTGTCTTATTTGCCTGGTCGTAGTCTGTTAGTAAGCGCACGTTGATCTTGACTTGCTGTAGGCAGGTCCTCTTTTCCCACATGTTCTCGTCAAAGAGCACAGACTCCACTGGATTTGCGTTCCTACATATTTCAAAAGGTGACGTGTTTCCTCTTGTGCTTAGACGTTTCTTGCACTTGAATGATGTTTCTCTCCCAAGATGCTACTGTACACGTTCCTTCATCATCTTAAGAGTGAACCTACTTACAGGGTACGGTAGTGACACGAAGAGTTTAACAGTGCCATTAGTCGCGGAACTCACCTTGAAGGCTGCGCCCATTTCCTATCTTCACATTAGGGTTCTTCTTCGACGTTTTCTTCTTTATAATTGCCGACACATCCGTGAATCCCTGTCCTAATAGGCCTCAAATAATAGGGACTGCATCTCATAGACAGGCCAAGAAACAATAAGTTATCGTACTGCCCAAACTCTCTGATGGCAGGGCATCTCCCGCTAAACTCGATACAGAAAAGAAAATCATTTTCCAAGAGGAATCACACCTCTTCCGGTAGCTAGATACTCATCCAACAATGCCGATCTCGCCATCTCCCACACCCGTTCCCACTGAAACTGGTCCCACGACCCCCACCCATTCAACCGATACTGAGACTTTAATGCCTAGCTTTACCACAAATGCACCACACGCCTCAACATGAAAACTCTCAGAGATGGTTATATTCACTTGTCACATGTGCAAACGTCCGACCTTTCAGGCAAATGCAATGTTCATTAAATCATTTTGAAGGACTTAGGTGCACTAACTCAAGCCATTGCAAGTGCAAATCCTTCAGAGAATTACATTATACTTCACACGAACCACGTCGAAAATGAAGAAGTTACAGAAATGACAACACTAATTTAAGAATGTTAGATGTAATTCAAAGCTTTTTTTTCGCATGTATGGCGGGTTACAGCGTAGCTGCCACATGATATCCTATTTCTGAACGTACAGCATTTATGGACTGGCCTTTGGCCATCTAAGAGACCGAACAGAATGTCTCACTTGGTCAGGTAGACTCGAACCTGAAACCTTCATCTTGAAACGGAAATCTAGTGTGAGAAGAGGTCGACATGATACGCACTCGGCCACCGACTGGAAGAGCCACTCAATCTCAAAACAATAGAACAGAGGCACCAACCGATTCATGAGTCTATGATACTCTCTGAAGCTCAGAGTGATCCCTATTGGCAAACTAAGGAATGAATCCACTGGTGCCTTGACGGGCGATTAGGTGAAATTCTTAAAACTTTCAACACTCGAGCACGTTTGGTTCCTCACCGGGTCAAGGTATTCCCATCCCACTACTGTCACAGTGTCTGCGATGAGCAGTCGCGTATGTGCCCTCCCTTTGATTGCTTCCTCGTTCAATCAGTAATCCTCCCGCATCCTCACCCCATCACACGCCAGACAAGGACCTCTTCTCACATACATTTTACACTGTATCCCCAACCTTCACATTAGAGCCGCTCGTGAACCCTCTTCACGAGCGGCTTTACACACTTTTCAAGATTAAGTTCTGCCTCAGCCCAGCCTTTTTTCTATACAATCACACATCAACTTACGAAACGATGCTTCTATAACCCGGTCTCATACCAAGCGGGTTTTCCTACAAAAATCGAATAAAATTCCTCCACTCACGTTATCGGTTGTTACCGTCCTTAATTTCCTGAGCTATTGCCAAGAAGCGCCTGTTCATCTTCTCCATTCCAACAGTTTCCAATCGGCATAATTTCATAATAATTATTGCAACAGATTCTAATCAACAGCTTATCAACATCGCCCCACCAACAGCACCTAAAAAGCCGCCTCTCATCATCCCTTTACCTACAATTTCCTATCAGCGCCTCGTCATCATTCACACACAAACAGCCCAGTCAGGGCATTCCCATCGTTCCTACACCCACTGAATCCGATCAGCAATCCGCATGACGTGAACATCACGCACAGATTGCCGTCAGCGTATCCTCATCATTTCTATATCAATACTTCCGAAGCAGCATCGCCCCATCATCCACAAACCAAGAGCTTCCAGTCAGCGCCTGTTATCATACTCCACCAACAGCTTCAAATCAACATTCCCAAATCAACAGTTTCCTATCAGCGCCAACTCGTCATAAACTTACGAACAGCTTCTTATCGGCGCCTCCTCATCAACCCCACCCAACAGCATCTAATCAGACCCTCTTCATAAACCTTAGCGCCTAATCATCATCCCACCATTAACAGCTCCCAATCATCGCTTACCCATCGGCTTCCAATGAAGGCCTTCTATTTCTCCGCATACCAGCAGCTCATAATCAGCGTCATCTCATCATCCGCCTACCAACTGCTCAAAATCAACACCAACTCATTTTCCCTATAACACCAGCTCCCAGTGAGCGTCAGCACATTACCCCCATAGCAAGAGCTCGTAAACAGCGTCCAATGAGCGAATCATCGTCCCCACATAAAGAGCTCCCGATCTATATCTCCTCATCATTGTCAATCCGTGCCTCTTCATTATTTCCATATCAGCGCTTTGTCGTCACCTCCATACCAATAGCTCCCATATCGCGCCTCTACTATGTTCCCATACCAACAGCCCCTATCAGCGCTTTATCAGCGCTTTGTCGTCACCTCCATACCAATAGCTCCCATATCGCGCCTCTACTATGTTCCCATACCAACAGCCCCTATCAGCGCTTTTTTATCATTTTCAAACCAACAGTGCTCAAACCATCAGTGCCTTCTCAACTCCTTTATAATAGCAGCCCCCTTCCAGCACCTTCTCATCATTCATATTTCAACAGCTTCCATTTAGCGCCTCCCCTTCCTCCCCAATACAATAGCCACGCTAGGCACCGTAACTCACCAGCCAGAACCATAACATTCCTTCCAACCACATCCGGAGTCACATAAGTTAATTCAAATAGTCATTTGGCGACATCGCATTGGGGAAAAGTTACACAGCAACAAAATTGACCAACAAAATATGAGTAACCCTTTCGTCGTAAGCAATCAGGTTGAAGGGACGCCTCTAACGCCACGTCCTCATTCAGGTTCGCTCTGCAACAGGACTGGTTGCCATCGACTACCTGATTTTACATAATATAGGTGTGTCACAATGAAGCACATAGACAGGTAATACAAATTCTCATCACCATAAAAACTGCAAACAAATCGGGTACTAAATATTTTGAATAAAAGATAATGTTAACTCCCAATGACTGAGAGGACTTGATACATGCCCTCATCCAATCATGGAAGTCGCAAATTGGGCACAGTCCTAACATAGATATTGACTCGTTAATGATCGCCGCATGGAAAAAGGCCGGCATGAACATGGACTATATCTTTTAAACCATACCCAGCAATCCACCACTGGGAGATCTGGTT
>SDVV010043965.1:0-10201 GCA_016164225.1 Gammarus roeselii
ATATAATAAGTTCGCCTGAATTATGCTCTTTATAAACAATGTAAATGTTTTCCCCAAATGTGTATCTCATTATTACATATATGTATAAATAAATCTTGTTTCATTGTCTACAGAAAAAAACTCATCTGAAAAAAGTACGTGAACGTATCTGTTTTATTTCTAACATTGGCTCCTGATGAAACTCTGAACGGCGTTAAATGCGACAAAGCGAATGGATTTAATCAATCGTGCAACATATTTCTTGCATAAGTACTTCGATTATCCTAAAAATAGGTTCGAGCAGTAAAAATTTCTATTCAAATGAGTCATTCAATAACAATCCTAGTAATATATCATACCGTGCGAAATAGTACAATCATATACAGTATCGAGAAGACCAAATAGCATACGTCTTTATAAACCGTACGTAAGCAATGCAAGCAATAAGATATCGTAAGAAATCGGAAAGATATCGTAAGGTAACGGAAATTCCCAAGAGGACCCTATATCTCGAGAAAAGATCTTTGTGTGACCATACATCTAGAGATAAAAAGTCGCTAATTACCATTTGCGGTTTGGACACCGCCTGATTCCGGTCGACCCCTCGCCTCTTCCTCACCCGTCACGGCCAGTCTCTATGTATCGTAAGCAACTCACTTGACCAGAATAGAAGAAAATAAACATATAACTACAATGTCCGAGAAATACAACGAGTAAGTCAGACACACTAAAAATAAAATACATCCTAACAAATACATCGGTCGAGTCACAAAAAACCTCCGTTCATGGTATCTCTATGAAGTATCAAAAACTAACTTGATCAGTTTGTCTTAACATAAAACTACAATGTCCGAGAAATACAGCGCCTGAGTCAGACACAATAACAAATAACATACATCCTAACCAATACATTCGATAAAAGGTTCAAAGATCTAGTCATCCTATATCTAATTCCTTCACAAAAGCATACATGGAGTCACTAATTATCACCTATCTAATTCCTTCACAAATCATACATAGAGTCACTAATTAGCGCCAATCTAATTCCTTCACAAAATCATATATGTACTCATTAATTATCGCGTATCTAATTCCTTCACAAAAAGCATACACGAAGTCACTAATTATCGTCTATCTAATTCCTTCACAAATCATACATAGAGTCAATAATTATCGCCAATCTAATTCCTTCACAAAATCATATATGTACTCACTTACTATCGCGTATCTAATTCCTTCACAAAAAGCATACATGAAGTCACTAATTATCGTCTATCTAACTTCTTCACTAAAAGCATATATGGAGTCGCTAATTATCGCTTATCTAATTCCTTCACTAAAAGCATAATCGGCCGACTCACAAAAAAAAAACCCTCCGTTCATGGTATCTCTATGAAGCATCAGAAACTAACTTGATCAATTTGTCTTAACATATAACTACAATGTCCGAGAAATACAGTGCCTGAGTCAGACACATTAACAAATAATATACATCCTATTTATCGCCTATCTAATTCCTTCACAGGGCAATTTTCGGCGTCCGTTTTTTATCCCTATCTAATTCCTTCACAGGGCAACTTTCGGCGTTTGTTTTTTATCCCTATCTAATTCCTTCACAGGGCAACTTTCGGCGTCCGTTTTTTATCCCTATTTAATTCCTTCACAGGGCAACTTTCGGCGTCCGTTTTTTATCCCTATCTAATTCTTTCACAGGGCAACTTTCGGCGTCCGTTTTTTATCCTTATCTAATTCCTTCACAGGGCAACTTTCGGCCCTATATATACTACTCATTGGCATAGTTGTTCAACAGAATGAGTCCATCACAGTCACACGTCAACAGGCATTGGCATAGTTGCTCACCAGACTGAGTCCATCACAGTCGCACGTCAACAGGCACTGGCATAGTTGCTCAACAGAATGAGTCCATAACAGTGACACGTCAAAAGAATGAGTCCATCATAGTGACACGTCAACAGGCATTGACGTAGTTGCTCAACAGAATGAGTCCATCACAGTCACACGTCAACAGGCATTGGCATAGTTGTTTAACAGTAATAGTGCACTCAGAGGATACTGGTAGTTCGCCAAGCGTTTGAATGGACAGCATTCACGGAAGTAAAACGCACTACATTGGCAATGTACCATAAATGCCTTCGTATGAGTTGTCTAGTGATTAAGCTTGATTTACACCTATAAACAATTAATCATGTAGGATTCAATTCATCGTTAATTTTTTGTCTTGTTCAGGGTGTATTGAACTCTTTTCATTAGGATTTAAATATTGTATGTCCTAGGTGTTCATAATAAATTTGACTTGGACGCTTCCACTTCGAACAGTACAAGTGTTTTTGTTTGTGCTCTTGGTTACTACTTCTCATTAATGTGTAAAGAAGAGAAGGGATTTAGCCTATGCGACAACTAGACGTGTGATGGCTCTACAAGACAATCCTATTAGTGTGCCAGCACGTTAGAACCAGACGAACCATCAGCACTGCCACCCACTCTCTGGAGTGATCGATGCCAATAGCATTCAGTTACCTGCCCAATGATGTAGGCATGGGTGAAAGTGAAATACAATCGGCCAACTGCAAACAACACTCACCGCCATACGCAACACTCACCGTCATACACACTACTCACCGTCATACGCAACACTCACCGTCATACACACTGCTCACCGCCATACGCAACACTCACCGTCATACACAACACTCACCGTTATACATAACACTCACCATCATACACAACACTCACCGTCATACACAACACTCACTGTCGTACACAACACTCACCGTCATACATAACATTCACCGTCGTACACAACACTCACCGTCATACACAACACTCACCGTTTGCCTTGGTACTGGAAAGGAGAATCGCAGTGCCTTTTGTCGCAAAAGAAAGCAAAGCACTCGAATTAACAGAAGCATTCACACGACGATGCTGCAAAAAACGAATACAAAATCAGCCGACGGATTTTTAAGATGGTCCAAAAGAAATAAAAAAGATTAAGAAATTGAAATTGCGGCCAACGCCAAAACTAATCCGAAACAATTTTTTAGGTATATATCGAGCAAAAAAATCAAGATCTGAAATTGGCCCACTTGAAAATGATATTGGTGAACGAGAAACTGACTACCTCAAAATGAGTGTCCTGCTCAACTAATTTTTCAGTTCTGTATTTACGTCACAGAATCCGGACATTCCTAATCCTGAGGATATCATAGCGCAAAGACATTCGAAGCCCTCAGCACAGTGAACTTTTCCCCTGCCGAAAATATTAAATACATAGAAAAAGTGAAAGTTACAAAATCTCCAGGGCCAGACCAAGTTCATCCCAGAATACTGAAAGAGACTATGAACGAAATGGCCGAACATCTAGCAAACATTTCTACCCAATCTCTCACAAATGGCTCCTGCCCCTCTTAGTGGAAAGAAGCCAACAATGAACCCCGTCGTAACCCCAATTTTTAAGGAAGGGGATAAAAACTGTCCCGGTAATTACCGTTCAATTAGTCTCACCTCAACCCTTGGTAAACTGATGAAAGTATGATCACGGATAAAATTACAGAATTCTTAGAATCGAATCAGTTGATGGGTGACTTTTAGTTTGGCTTCAGGTGCAATCGTTCATGTCCTACTAACCTGGTGCTTTTTTCAAAAATATAATTGAATTTCACGACGCGAAATCTCCGATCGACATCATTTACCTTGACTTTCAACAGGCTTTCGACAAAGTTCCTCGCAAACGCTTGGTTAGTAAATTGCACAGCATCGGTATTCGAGGTGAACTCAATAACTAGATAAAAGGCTGGCTCACGGAAAGACGGCAGCGAGTCGTACTTAATGGAGCTCCCTTCAATTGGGGTAAAGTTACAAGCGGTGTGCTCCAAGGATCTATGTTAGGTCCAGTTCTCTTCAAAATAATCATAAACGATCTCGACAGCAACGTACTCTCGAACATTAGTAAGTTTGCAGACGATACCAAGTTAGGAGGAAAATTGCACACCAAACTCGAGTGTGAGCAGATCCAATTAGATTTGAACAAAATTGTTGATTTGTCAGAAAAATGGCAAACGAAATTCAATGTCGACAAGTGTAAAGATGTGCACATTGGTCACCATAGCCCTAAACACGAATATTCGATGTCCGGAAAGTGATACCTGTCACTGAAGAGAGAGATCTGGGTGTCATCGTTAGTAACGACTTGCAAAGCAGCAAGCAATGTAACGATGCTGCCCTAAAAGGCAATAAATTGTTCGGCATGATATCCCGCACAATCTCGTACAGAGCAGAAATAATATTCGCAGTTTATACACTGCATTTCTTAAACCGCACCTTGAGTATTCCGTCCAATTTTGGTTTTCATACTTCAGAGTCAGAGAAGACATTATTAAATTCGAGAAGGTTCAACGTAGAGCTACCAAACTAATTCCTTCGCTGCGCAATAAATCGTACGAAGAGAGACTGCGCAAACTCAACCTTTATTTGCTAGAGAAGCGTTGAGTCAGAGGTGACATGATCGAAGTGTGGAAGATTATGAAGGGTAAGGAAAACGTCGAGCGAGCAAGCCTATTCACTTCAGATGTGAGCGGAGTGATCAGGAATAATGGATACAAAATTGTTGGCAAGCGTTTCACACTCGATATCACGCGCAATTTCTTCACGGATATGGTTGTCAAAAAATGGAACGGACTTCCCGCGGAATTTGTGAACAGCGATACAATCAAAACGTTCAAGTTCATCAGTATATTCGTGAAAAATGGTGTCCGGCATTGACACCAGTACGGTACCGTGCATTAGCACGGTGAAAACGGTGTCCGGTATTGGTACCTGTTCGTTGCAAAACGGTGTCCAGCAATGACAACGGTCAGCATTGGTTTAACGAGGAATGAAACTGTGAGAATCTCGGCTCAACACCGTGGGTCGGTGGCTTTCTCTTCAGGTGCTGATTTGAGTTGTTTCGAGTATCATTGTTAAATGCTATTTCTTTCCACAAACTTTCATTTTCGTGATCTATTAAAACAGAAAATACACATTCACAAGATGCCATCTTAGGCGTTCTACTTCAGAACTAATCTTCCTACTATCAAAAGGCAACCCAGTTAAGGCCAAAAGACCTGTTGTTGTCTTCTTACCCTTGTAAACACTTGTAAGCCTTCATACATAATGCTCTCCGTCGTACAAAACACTCACCGTCATACACAGCACTCATCGTAATAAGCAACACTCCCCGTCAAACACAACACTCACCGTCATACACAACGCTCATTGTGGTGCACAACACTTACTGTCGTACACAACACTCACCGTTACACACAACACTCACCGTTATACACAACACTCACCGTCATGCATAACACCCACCGTCATACACAACACTGACCGTCATGCACAGCCCACCCCGTCATACCTACCAGCGCACAACTCAGCAGGGAACAGCTAAATCGACACATAATTTCAACAGAAAGGGCCACACGTACATAAATACCAACATGCCAAGCAAAACGGTTTAACTATGAAAACAACAGCAAAGAAATTATCTTATAATCTGACTCACTTTTTCGGAACTCAGAATGGCCGCAAAGCCGGGTTGGGACAAAGATGCTGCACCTCGGTACACAGAGTTAAAAAAAAAGATCTATTGCATTAACCTCTATTACTGAGACAGAACCCGAGTACTCTTTCTCGGAACCACAACCATGTATTATACATAAGTAAATAACTACCATGTAAAATATATATACATAAATAAATGTTAGAATTTTAATTAATAAAAAGTCAACGCCTGAACGATTGTTTACTTGAATTATGTTTGAATCGAAATATTTCAATTATGTTTCATTAACATCGCAAAACGTGTGATTTTCCTCGCCTTGAAATCGTCCATTCTTCCAGGACCCCTGTCTTTTTTTTTGTTTGTCTTTTCCTGAACCTAAAGTAAACTCTTCATGAGGGGCCGTCACTTTGCACCCTTTATTAGTTGAAACCTTTAATTCCTCGCGTTGTCAGTTTAGTTCATTTTCCAAGCCTGAATTTAATCTTAGCTTCCTAGAGACTGTCAATTGGGCGCCATTCAAGGCCTAATTTGAATAATTTTCCAAGCGCCTGTCATCGTGAGTGCCTATTCCTGGTCTAATCTCAAACGAGTTCGTTTCCTGAGTCATCTAAACGCCTTTTCCGAGCCTCATTTAAACTTTATCTATCGCCCCCAATTCTTTCATACTCCGTTCGTTATTTACTGACGGCATTCATCTTTCAGCAGCGGCCAGCCAAGGCACTAATCAAAGTTATTCTTCCCAGCCATTACATTTCAGTGCCTGATTGATCGTGCCTGCTGCACCGCTGCTCTCTTCCTATTGCGTCCTTCGCATGGCCTGCTATGCCATCATGTTGTTCACCCATGTTATGCCACAATTGGATGGCTCAAATTTAAACTGCGTCTACTATTAACTCTCATAATGGCATTCCTACCACGGCTTCATGATGTTAATCTACTTTCCGGCTTCCTAATTCTTTTACCGTTGTACAAAACTAGTCTATAAATCTTGCATTGGACATACCCCCGAACGAATCTTCCTGCACATCATATCGTGCTCTTAAGCCGAGTTAACAAATTTCTAATGCCGAAGATGTTATATGGAGGGCAGGAAAATCCAGACCTTATATCACCAGTGGTAGTTCTGCTCGGTAGAATACATGCTCAAGTGACTATCGGTCATATTCTTTCCAAAACACTTTGCCAATCCGGCGGTGCGGATTTTTTGAGGACGATGATGTATCCGACAACACCGCAAAGGTGTTTAAGTGTGGATTAAAATGCGAGAAAGTGACTTAATTCATCACTTGCATTGGCCCATATAATCACGTCTCCCATCGTAATTAAACATTTTACACTTGTTCTGCGTTGTGAAGCAGGTTGCAAGGAACATATTTCTCTACCAGCGTCTGTCAAGAAACTACAGTTTGCATTACTTGAAAACAACGTAACATTTCCGATGACCCTGTGATGAAAGTGTTATGAGTCGATTTCTCTTCCTACTATTGTGAGCAATTTCGTTTTGTCTATGTAAAAATTTCGTTCCCATTACAATGAAAGTAGCGAGAGTTTCGTATTACTTTCTTTATTCAGAGTAGCGAGAGCAGGATATAGTCAGTTATTCATGAAAGTCCAGACCGCATAATTTCCTTTAACTATATACGTTCCTCAGACTGGTCTGACTGCAAAAATCTGATCTGCACGGTCTCTATCACTCCTAAAGCCACATTGTTTCTCGTCAATCGCACCGTCCGCATTGTCTTTAATCCTCACGATCAGCACTCTCAGGTACAACTTACCCACCACACAAAACAAACAAATGCCTCTTCATGTTGCTGCATTCATTACTGTCTCTTCTGCTCTTACACAGCAGAACAATGCAAGCATCTGCACCACTCAACCGGCACCACGCTTGACGTGAAACACAAACACAGTAGCCTCACTAACCATCACAATGCAATAATTGACTCACTCAATCGCAACACTGTCCAAACATGGGGCATTCCATGCTTTCATCAACTCTTCGCCTCCTGCGCTACTTTTCCCGCAGTAAGTTTTGCTCCCAAAACGGCGGCCGTGCAGTACCACCCACAGCAATTTTATTTTTTATTTCGTTTCTCGATAGTTGCCATAAGCCACAACCGACCTCGCTTTTAACCACTCCTCAAAAGCTCTTAGATTATGATTTACTGCCATTTTACCTCATTGTTCCACCACTTGCAACCCCTTCCTTCTATACACGTCCACACACGGCGCAGATCACGCACATTTCTCACACATCTCAACTACCAATCACTACTTTTTGTTCCCCTCTTTCACCCCACCCTTGGTCCACCCTCAATCTCATTTCCACAAGTAAAGATGATCACATATTCCTAGACCCTCCTTTCTCAACACCCTCATTATTTTTGAAACAACACAAAATACATCCGCACTATCCACTAACGCACCACAAGCCGTCTTTACCTGTGTGTAACTGAGAAGATCTCGCTTCTTTAACAAGCTGTTTTCCATCACCATCTCCCGCTGTATTTTTTACCTGGAACGCCATACCTCCCTACTACATCCTCCACCACTACGTCCCCAACTCTCGCATTAAGGTCGCTTAATACCACCTCGTTGTACTGACCTCTAAACCTCTAAATATTCTCACTCAGCCTAATCCATAAGTACTGCTTGTGGTCCTTAAGCACTCACAAACGCATATCTTTCTAAACATAACTAAACCTTCATTCACATCAATATATGGCACACATCAGAGCACTTCGTAGCGATACTGGCCTACAGATCACTCAATAAAAACACCAAACTATCTCCTGTCCAACTGTCTGCCACGCCCGACTTTCTTCCACTTACCAGACGAAACTCACAGTAGCCTCTCCGTTTCAATTTCGACTCACTCAGCGCCAACACATCAAATTTCCTCTTCATAAACATCTCACCAATCTCTCTTAATCCGTACTACCAGCACCCATATTTAGCGACCCTAACATTAGGGTACTGGGTAACGTCAGGTTTTCCCCCGTCTCCGGTCGGTTGGTCGTCTTAGATGGAGGAAATTACTACCTGTCACAGGGAAAAACTTTCCTGGACTTCCTATCTAATTTTCCAATGGTCTGACCCCTAGGGACAAACGATCAAAGAGAGGTCCAGGAATTTACTATCGCGAGGCCTATAGTCACATGACTTACGTCATGCCACAATTAAATTCGGCACATGCCATACGTTTAAATACATACATATTTTGGCTGAATATACATATACATACGCTGTAAAACACCTAAAAACATAAACAAAAATACTGTACTAACAATTTTCGAGTTGTTCTGTTGATTTCCCGAGTAATATTGAGTTTCAATTCCTGTAAGTTATAATTTTTTTCAGTGTAATTATTTCCCTTCGAATATTCGCAGATATTTTTTTAGTGGAGTTAAATCTTGAGATCGGGGTGGCTAGGTACGTCACCAGAACCTGACATTATTCGATGTGGATTTTTTTCTTTAGATTTGCCATTGACTCCTCTGCTGTATGAGCCGTCGTAGCTTCACCTTGTTGCAACTAGATTTTCTCCGTGTTCTTGACTTCCCCCTCATGTAACCAATATTCTTGGATCATATGCCCACATCGGGTTCCATTCACAGTCACTGTATGATCAGCAGCATCTTCGAAAAAGTACGGACCAGTGATTCTCGATAGACTTGTGCACATCATGCTATTAGTTTACCTGAGTAAAGTAGACGCTCATGAACTTCACTGGGCTTCTCAGACGCCCAGAATTTGCAGTTGTGGATATTAAACGTCACCATTGAGGTAAAATGAGCATCATTCGTCGTCATCAGATTAGATATGAAGTCTTAATTTTCTTCATGCTGAAGGAAGGTGCGAGCAAAATCAGACCCCTTTTGGTAGTTCGTGGGCTGGAGCTCATAAATCAGTTGAATTTGATGTGGATGATGTTTCAAATTTTCTTTCAGAATACGTTGCAGTGACCGGCGAGATATTCCCAGTAGAGTGAAACGTTTCCTCGGCGAAGTTATCGGGCGGTCAGCAACGCTTGTTAAAGCGAGCTGAATCGAAACATCAGTTCGAAATGGTCGCGGTCTGCCACAGCGTTGTTTGTCTGCCCTTGAACTGATTTCCTTAAGCATTGAGACCATTGTTTCTACGCACTTTTTATCAGAACTTTTTCGGTCATTAAAAATGTTCCTGAAGATCCTCTGCAATTTAATAGTTGATCCATTACATTTGAAGTAGCATTCCACAATTTTTGCCTGCTCTTTTGTGTAGCACATCATTTTGTACAGACATAGACGTACAGCCGTTTCCCCCTAGTTAGGGGGGTGGCTAGGTTAGGCAGACACAGAGGGGGGAGGAGCCCAATCTCCTCGCCACAAGACCGCCGTGTCCCTGCCGAGGCTCGAACTCGCGACATGCAGCACCAGAGGCAGACACTGCAGTCGGATACGCTAACCACTCGGCCACGGCGGCCGAGTGGTTTAGGGCTAAATATTAGAATTTATTAGCGTAATATGTAATGGTAATCAGTACATAGGATACAATAGTTCTATAAATTTCAAATCTACTCAATGATTTCAAATTATTCCGACCTCATTACCTGTCAAAATTTTCTTGTTGTACATTTCTACAAGGGGGTCTTACTTATGCGTCACTCTGGATATATAT
>SDVV010043966.1:0-10201 GCA_016164225.1 Gammarus roeselii
CCAATCCCTCACTGCTGAAGGCTCTTTCTGTGTCGGCGCTAATCGTTCAATCGTCTCGCCAATCCCTCACTGCTGAAGGCTCTTTCTGTGTCGGCGCTAATCGTTCAATCGTCTCGCCAATCCCTCACTGCTGAAGGCTCTTTCTGTGTCGGCGCTAATCGTTCAATCGTCTCGCCAATCCCTCACTGCTGATGGCTCTTTCTGTGTCGGCGCTAATCGTTCAATCGTCTCGCCAATCCCTCACTGCTGATGGCTCTTTCTGTGTCGGCGCTAATCGTTCAATCGTCTCGCCAATCCCTCACTGCTGATGGCTTGATTGTAACAAAAAGGGGAGACTGGGCCATCGTGATCGTTTTTACGATACAATTCTTAGAAAAAGAAAACAAGACAAGATTAGGTTATCTCTACTACTGAGGTCAGTGCAGCTCTGCACTGTTTTGCAGGTGGGCGAGAAATATCCGCTATATTTCTAATAGACAAGCCACGAGATTTCCCAGAGTTAGACCCAATGAATGGGAACGAGACAAAGCGGGCATCCTGGTCTCATCTGGGGCTCATTTATTTTTGGAGAAGATCGTGATAGGAAGAATCAGGATATTCTGCAATCTCCTCACATATTCATGAGTTATAATTTTGAAGATGTTTGATTAAAATAATTATGTATTGAAGCAACCAAACCCTTTTCATTTAAGTGCGAAGAGGAGTGGGAAGCATGTTTCCTTCTCCAATTATATAGCTCTTTCTATGTATGTTATTTGGGTACTGTTGCTAATTATTATTATTTTTAACTTCCAGTATCACGCTCAAACAAACCAGCAATAAAAATACGACCAACTATTTGATGTATATTTATTTGTAAATGAGAATATGATATTAAATTCGGCATTAATTGCTATCAGAAACAAGAATGTGCGGGAAAAATTTACAAAGTATTTTAAAGCTCTTCGATTATTATGAAATGAATAACAAACAGTAATTATGTTATGATTCAAATCCTGATTGGTGGCTTATTAGAGGGAATGGAATACGATTATATGATAGCATTTAAAAGCGCCCAATTACCTGTCATTCAAGAATTATTATGAAACGAATTTATGTACTTCAACAATTTTAGTTAGCTATTATTTTCAAAAAAACAATAACAAACGACAGTACTATCACAGAAACGAATAATATGGTGAAAAAAATCTAATTATCGGACGCAGTTCCTTTCTGGCTCAGTGACAATGAGTTCGTCCAATGAGTTCGTCTCTGAACTCGATGGCCGAGTTTGATGGCCGGTGACAGGTCAAGTCGCATGTAATAAAAAAACAACATAGTAAAAGTACAATGATTTGAGTAAAGGAACACGAATACGAATACATGGCCACCAATGCGCTAAACCTAATAGGAATAACTTTTGACCATTGCATGAACAAAGAACGCATCTAATTAAAGTGATTATGCAAACGAAGTCATATGGAATTTGGAACATGTTATATCTGATTTGAAAGTAATTGAAATAGGCATAATAATAAAACACATAAATAATCCTTATGACGTAACAAAATGCAAGATGGTGAATAATCGATAAAAGTGCAATAGGCAAATGGAGAGCTTCTAAATATGACATGACAGAAATAGGTACATCACCCCTTCCCATCCTCCTCCGTCACTTCAGGTGATCAGAACCAATGCGAGTGAATTCAAATTATTCGAGGGGACTTTCCAAGTAATCGGATTTTTATAAATTAAACTAAGGCTACTTTAGAAGACCATCGTAGATGCACATACCTCAGTGGCAGTATAACGAGTGAGTCACTCACCAGGTCAGTCATTCACTAGGTAGGTCATCAGAGCTTCCTCACATGAATGATGATCATGAAATACATGAATCAATATTCTTGTGGCAGTGAGATATTGAGCCATTCAGTAATCTTCAGGGATACCAGAAATTATAATTTTGTCTGTTGAATAAAGCTGCGCAGAAGTGAAAAATTTGAAAATCCTGAAACTAAGGACGAAGAAACGAGAGCACTATCTCGAGTACCTGAGGGAGGCGCCATTACGTGCCCCTGTTTTCCACAGTGGCAGATAACCACTCCTAGAATTGAAGAAACTCCATCGCAAAAACAACAAATTTGAACGAGTGCCGGGCGCAAGTCCAGTATAACAGACGGACGCAAGCAATGCCAACAGCCGTTGGGCCTGGGAAACCAGGATCATGAACAGGTACACGGCTGCAACAGTCAGCGTATCTAGTCTTGGTCAAGCCAAAGTATACAATCGAAAGCACTGATCAAAAATGCAGATGGAAAAATGCAGAGGCTGCAGGGCGCATGCCAAGGACAAGACTAACTCTTGAACTGATGGATCCTCGATTTTAATCGAGCAGATGGCAGTCAACTTTGCTAATAATGTGCCACTAAAAGTCGTAGAACTCTGGCGGGAACGACCTCCAAATCCCTGCAAAAAACTGAAGTGCATCAAGCACAGCTACGTAAGAAGAGTTCCAATAGCTAAACATCCCCGCAGAAAGAGTACATCGTTTCCTCTATGAGTTTAAATTGATAACATTTCCTGGTTAGTATCCGAGCTGAGACAAACTCGGTCCTCCCGTCACCGTACACAGTAGATAATATTCACAGGACACAGATAGCCATCACTCCAGCCTTACCAAACCTCGACCAGGCGGAGGTCTCTTTAATGTCATTCAGGGTATAGACCGTCTAGTTCAACTCCATCTACGACGGGCAGTCAAACTTGGCTAATAAGAATGCCAGAAGCTCGGCCACACATACTATTGGAAAAGCCACAGACAGCCCTCCAGGTGCTGAGGGCAATACATGGACTAGGCTGTAACAACTAAACTGAGTGTTATATCAGATCTCATGAACGTTGGACCAGGTTACTTATCAAACAGCATCACCAGGGTGAAGGTGAATGTAAAGGCTAGCGGAGTATATCTACTTCGGCAGAAGATTGTACAGCTGTGATAGACGACGGTCTCATTTTTCACCAGACGTTGACACTCAGCGTTTTCAAAACTGCATATGGACGTAGAGGTGTCGAATATTATTCACAGTTTTGTAACTGTATTTTTGTTTGTATTCGAAATTCTATTGCCACAAGACTTCCGAAGGCAAACAAAAAGTACTCCTTGAAACGCTTTGAACGAAATTAGACATAGCTGCGTCCATGCAATTGTAGTAACTTAAAACTTGAATGCATTCTTCCTTTGAGCCGCCCATTTGGTGAGCAGCTCATATTATGAGCCACTCATCTGATGAGCCACCCATTTGACGAGCCGTCCATCTGATGAACCGCACATCTGATGAGCCGCCCATCTGATGAGCCGCCCATCTGATGAGCCGCCCATCTGATGAGCCGCCCATCTGATGAGCCGCCCATCTGATGAGCCGCCCATCTGATGAGCCGCCTATCTGATGAGCCGCCTATCTGATGAGCCGCCCATCTGATAAGCCGCTCATCTGATGAGCCGCCTATCTGATGAACCGCCCATATGATAAGCCGCCAATCTGATGAGCTGCCCACCTAATGAGCCGCCTATTTGATGATCCGCCCATCTGATGATCCGCCCATATGATGAATCACCAATATGATGAATCACCAATATGATGAGCCGCCTATACGATGAGCCATCCATATGATGAGCCGCCCATTTACTGAGCCGCCCATCTGATGAGCCATAGCTGGCAAAACGAGTAATTGAAATTGAACGTGTCATTTGGATTCATCTTTTTTAATCCGCATCTACCAATTCTACTGCATTTGAACATTTCGTAATATTTCAGGAGATCATCAGTGCCGCCAAGAGAGGGCGACAAGTAGATTATCAGTGTCGACAAGGAGGAGCTATAAGGAGATCATCTATAGTCGCCCGCCTTATAGCGGGCGACAAATAGAGCATCTGTGTCGACAAGGGGGAGCTACAAAGAGATTATCAGCGCCACCAGAAGGGAGCTACAAGGTCATGTGTAACTTGTAACTTCTCCTTTTCACGGGGCCTTCTGACCGGAGTCAATTTACTCCGAGACCAGCTATGGAGGAGTGCGCGACCTCACGGCCGGTCGAAGCGGTGCGTGGAGCCAATGTGCGTCTCCACAACCTTGAAGATGAGAAGAGTGGCAGCAGGATCACCGGGTTGGCCACTGAGAAGTAAAGAGAGACTGGGTGCTGAGTGCTCCTGAGCACGCAGGCGGACAAGTAGATGGCGCCGGGCAGCGAGGTAGTGTGAGCAGACAAAAAATTAATGATAAACCGTTTCATCTGAATAATAGTTAGGGCAGTCTGGGGAGTCAATCTGATGGATTTTATGGAGTGGTTTATTTAAGGGAGCAGTACCCAGTCTGAACCAAGCAGAAAGTGACTGAAAAAAGTGTGACCGTGTCCCCTGCAAGGCCCAAGGACGCACATGGGATTTGTGAATACCTAGAGGGTGCTGTCCTCGAAGAGCATATCACCTGACCTACCAGTAAGACCAGATCAAAGAAGAGAAATTGGAGCGATGCTCAGCCAAGGAGAAATGTAGTTCTTGAACAGGGAAGTTGGAGGTTGCTCCTTTCTTAGCAGCGTCATCTGCAGCTTCATTGCCAGGAACGGAACAATAAGCTGGGATCCATTGCAGGTGCACACTGCGGAGGGGAAATAGAAGAAGATGTCTATGAATTGCAAGAACAAGGGAGCTATAGGAAGAAAGCCTTGAGGAGGACAGGAGAAAGAAGGAGGATAGGCTGTCTGTGAAAATGACAGCAGGGGTGGTAGCCTGCTGTGAGGATAGAAAGATCAGTGCTTGCAGGATCCCAAAGATTCCAGCAGCAAGAATTGTGTGACCTATAAGAAGACGGTAAGACAACTTTAAATTACTATGAGGAGCAGCCACACCCACCCCAACACATTCTGCATTTCCACTCATCACTGAGCCATCAGTGTAAATAGAGAGATAATCGGGGAAGGAAGAAGAACAAAGGTCTGCAAAGAGTGCTGGAGCTTTACCTTCTACTGCGTCTATAGCATCAGTGAGGAAGGTGGTGTGAATAACTGAAAGACAAGGGAACCAGGGAGGGAGAACAGAGAAAATTTCCTGAGGTTAAGAGGGAGGGAGAGTGAAGCTATGAAATAAGAACAGACGACATGCTCTGTATAGAAAAGGGGTACGGTGATGGCGACGTGAGAAGAGGATTGAGGTGAGGAAATGATCGCGGCATAGAAGAGCATGGAATGGATGATCAGCAGGACGGAAAAGAACCTGGAAAAGAAACCGACCGCAGCGTTCATCACGGTATAAATCAGTGGGTAATAGACCAGCTTCACAGTAGAGATGCTCAAGGGATAGAGCGCCAAGTGCCTATGAGAAGGCGAGTAGCAGTTGAGTGAATTACATTTAGTCGAGTAAAAATTGAAGGAGAGGCAGAAGAGTAAAGGATTAATAGTCAGTAAGACCTCTGAAATATTCCAGATAGAAAATTAGTAGTTTGGGGCGCGAGCCTCCAAACCGTGATATAGCAAGCATACGCCTTACGTTGAGACGCTCTTGACAGCGGATCCGTAGGAAATCAATGTAAGGGCGCCAAGTCAAACGAGGAGAGTTAAATATTATGCCAAACGGTTTTTGGTGCTGGGAGTATGGGATGGGTACACCAGAGATGTAAAGTGGTGGACAAGCGGGAACTGAGCGCTTAAGGGTAAAAAACGAAGTACCGGACTTTATGGGGTTGTTGAGTAGACCCCAGCGGTGCGCCCTAAGAGCAAAGTCGTCGATAACAGCATGTAGAAGTGTCTGGGCAGAAGAAGATGAGTCAGCAGAAACAAACATAGTTTAGTCATCAGAATAAATTGAGGTTGTGACACCTGGAGAGGAAGGAAGGTCAGGCAGTAATATATTGAAGAGAAGGGGAGAGATGATGGCACCTTGTGGGACCATAGAAATAATTGGATGAGACTGAGGAGAGGCTGAAGAGACAGAGACAGAGAAGGAGCGGTCTGTGAGGAAGCTGAAGATCCACCGAAGGAGACGGCCAGGCACCCCATGTGATGCCAGTTTGAACAAGATTGCCTGATGCGAAGCTCGATCAAAGGCACCAGAGAGATCAAAGAAGACTGCAAGAACTATTTGTTGTGTGCGAAGAGCCAATTGAATGTCATGTTCAAAGAGGATGAGGGCATCCATGGTGCCACGTTGGAGGCGAAAACCAAATTGGTGTATGAGAAAAGTAATATTCCTCTCCAGATACCACATGAGACGGGCAAAGACAAGCCTCTCCATGAGCTTTCCAACACAGGAGAGCAGAGATATGGGCCTGTAGGCAGATACTGTGGTGTTTTTTTTGCCGGGGTTTGGAACCGGGACAATTTGGGAGAATCTCCAGGCTGGGTGGATATCAACGGTACGGAAGGAAAGGTTGAAAATGTTCAAGAGAGCATGGTGATGAGTCCAAGGGAGGTGAGAGAGAAACTGGTTGTGAAGAAGGTCAGAACCAGGAGAAGAGTAGGATGAAAGCTTGGGACAAACAAAGCGCAGCTCAGAGAGAGAGAACCAGTAATTGGGAGTGTCATCTGCAACTGAGTTAAGTTTATCACTCAAATACGCTGAGTCAGGTTCTGCAAGGAGATGAACATGAGAGAAAGCAAAATAAAAGTGTGAAGCTAGCGCATTTGCAGCTTCGGTGGATGAAAGAGGAGAGGTACCAAAGGAGAGAGGAAAGGCAGAAGGAAGGTGTCATCACGAGATTTTTCGAAACATCTTACATATGTGGACAGATGGGGTGCGGTGGTTGATGCAAGCAAGAAAAGGATTACAAAAAGTCTTATTTTCTGTCAACAGCGTGTTAACTGCTATTGCTGTGAATTTATTATAAGCAGTTTTGTTTACTAGGGTTGGAAAACGACTGAATAGGTGAATAGCTTTGCGGCGATTGTTGACAGCCTGCTCGCAAGTTGCATTCCACCAGGGATACCCAGGGCGCCTTGGTGTCGAGGAGGATCTACGGGGAAAATATTTCTTCGCAGTGTTCAGAACCACAGTTTCAAAAGAACTGTGTGCTGTTGTTGCACTATCTGATCTTTCAATGCACGAGAAGGCCAAATCTGCTGCCCATGCATCCCATGTTGTGGCCGGCACATTGTTGAAGGAGCGATTACGAGACGAGAGGAGTACAGGAAGATGGTCACTTCCAAGGTCAGGTGCTAGAGAGATGGCAAAAGAGTGAAAGTGTTGAGTGGCAACAAAAAAGTCACTGCTAGTGAGGAAGTCAAAAAGGGCAAGACCAGTTGGGTTTCTAGAGTTCCTCGATGGTTTCCAATGCTGATAGTGAGCATTAAAATGTCCACATATAACACCATGAGAACCCAACTGAACAAAATAATGAGAAAATTCTGGCAAAGACACATTTTTACACGGATTGTAGATAAGGAGTATGCGTGACCAAGCCAAATCTATGTCTATGTCTACTGCCAGGGTCTCAAGGACTGACCTGTGCTTCACACTAACAGGAATTAAAATTGCCAGTCCTCCAAAGCCATCAAGACGGTCTCTGCGGTAAATATGGTACCCCGGAAGATGGAGGTTCTGTGAAGAATAAATGTGGGTTTTAGTGAGGCAAATGGCATTTGGAAGAATTGTGGACAAATATGCATAAGCTCAGACAACTTTCGCAGTGATCCCCTGGAATTTTACTGCAGAAAGAGAGTTTGAGAATGAGAAGTGAAATCAAGTGGAGCCTTGAAGTGGAAAATAGTGAGGCAGACAGAGATTGAAGAAGAGCAGAAAAGGCTGCAGCTATGGGAGAATCAGTAGGGAGGCTGGAAAGGATCCAGCCCAGAAGCTGTTGAAGTAGAGATTTGAGAAGAGTAAGGACAGGGGATCCAGATGCTGAAGAGGTACCAGAACAAGCAGAGTGAGTGAGGAAGTGAGGAATCTGAACGGGGTGAACCTAGACAAGATGAGCCTTTTGTAGCAGCAGGAGAGTGGCACGGCCCTTCCGAGTTGTACCACAAGTTGCCACTAAGGACTTCAGCGTATTCGGCTGTCAAGTGGGGAGGTGTTTTCTGTGACTAAGCCTTTTTGAGAGCTTTCTTATGAGCAGGTGTGAGGATACAAGAGGCTGATGAAGAAGGGCGAGATAAAACCAAAGAGGATGAGAGGGAGGCAGCTCAGTTTGTTACAAGGTTTGGCCAGGATTTCATAGAGGATTTAGAGTTAACAGTAGACCGAAGAGGTGTTGGAGAAAGAGCAGGCGAGGGTATTATGGGAGTTTGGGGGAAAAGCGGCTCCCCTGGGCTGGAGTAGAGTGATGCATAACAGGCAGACGCTCGATATCTGTGCAGGTTGCCACATTGCCAGACCTGCTTTATAAAATTTGCATCATACTGATGATCAGGCATGTTAAGAGCCAGGCGCACAGGCAAAGCCGTGCAACTCATTTGATTCATCACAGGCTGTGGTAGTATGCTTGGTAGATGAGCACTTAGCACATCGTGCACTGCGGTGACATAAAATAGCACCATGACCATACCTTTGACAGCGATAACAGCGGATAGGTGGTATGGTGAAGGGAAAACACAGGAAGAAACACTCTCATAGAACACCCGCTCAGGGACTGCAGAACTGCATTCAATGGAGATGCGCATGGAATTGCTAGATGAGATGCAGTGTCGGAGGCTGAGAGTGGTTTTCTAGAGCAGAGTTTTTTCACTAACAAAATAGCATTGATAGCACAAAAAGAGAAAACAGTCAGGAGTGCCATGATTTGGGTTTCTGGAAGGGTTAGAATTGTTTTGTCATCAATATCTATCAAATCAAAAACAACTTCTCCGATGTAAGGAGTGTGGGCCTGAGAGATTTTAAAAATGTAATTTACTTTGCTCATGACAAATTGATGAGGTTCAGAGTGAAAGACAATGATTTTATTAGTTTGTGTCTGCCCTACAATGACTGTCCCTTTTTGATTCCTCTCAAGAGAGTTGGGGATCAAGCACGCTAGTGCAGTCCATTTTGGCATGGCGAGTTAAAAAAGTTGAAGGGGAGGACCTTGTGATCCTCAAGGAGGATGAGGCAGGCAGTTGGTGAGGATGAGGCAGGGTGAGGATGAGGCAGGCAGTTGGTGAGGATGAGGCAGGCAGTTGGTGAGGATGAGGCAGGGTGAGGATGAGGCAGGCAGTTGGTGAGGATGAGGCAGGCAGTTGGTGAGGATGAGGCAGTCAGTTGGTGAGGATGAGGCAGGCAGTTGGTGAGGATGAGGCAGGCAGTTGGTGATGATGAGGCAGGGTGATGAGCAGAGGAGAGGTTCTTAACTGGGGGATATTTTGTGCCCTGATTGGCAGAGGCTGAAGATGGAGCAGAGTCAAAGTCTGCTGCTGCAGGTCTTATAAATGATAAATTCAGTTTTTTGTTAGGAAAAACATAAGAGGCAGGATGATCGAGTGCTATGAGGTCGTCATTGTCAGATAGTAGATCCGAGTCCATGTCTACTTCAGCCGACTGGCAGAGTAGATCACCGGACTGTTCGGCCATGCTGATAGTAGCAAGGCCGAGATGATGGGTTGGTAAGATCTTAGTACCTACCGGAAGACTAAGGTGGTGGATTTATTGAGTGCAAGGAGAGGGTGCGGCTTTAATTTACTGGTGATTTCAACAGAAGTTGAAGGTACAGGACAGCACACATCCGATACGCAGCACGGTTACAAGATCTTGTGCTGCCAGGAGGGGGCTATAGACGCCGTCATAAGTGCCGCCAGGAGGGGGGTATAGACGCCGTCATAAGTGCCGCTAGGAGGGGGCTTTAGACGCCGTCATAAGTGCCGCCAGGAGGGGGGTATAGACGCCGTCGTAAGTGCCGCTAGGAGGGGGCTATAGACGCCGTCATAAGTGCCGCTAAGAGATAGCAACATACGTTGTCATCGGCTTGTAATGTTGTTTATTAAAAGACCAGAAGAATTGGGACTCGCCGAACAACGCATCAGATCCCTTCTATCGATCGTACGTCAGGCAGGCCCTTTTCATTTGGGAACTTGTGGTGTATGTTATCTCTCATGCATTCAGCACGTAGGTGCAGCATCTAGGATCCCTGCTGAGACCGTAAACATTTCTTTTTCGCCGCTGCACCCGTCACCAGTTTTAATAAAACAGCGACGAATGAAGTCGCCCTCCACCGCAACAATAAATACTTTTTCTCGCTCTACTTCTCTCTCACTAGATACACAT
>SDVV010043967.1:0-10201 GCA_016164225.1 Gammarus roeselii
AGGTGTTTGTCCCATTGGCACCCATGAGCACTTTCATCAAAACCTCTGCTTCCCTAGCACTACAGTAGTGAACAAATTTGAAATGTGTTTACACCATTGTTTATTAGCTAAATACAAATTAAATATTAAAGAGAGCAAAAATAAATCATCGACAAGCCGATGCTCTTGAAAGGCTTCACACACATTGTGAGCTGAATAAGAGATACCCATATTATTTTCAGAGATTGTCAAAAATATGAGTCCAAGTTACTCAACAGGGATGAAAATAATAATGGTTGCCCAGCTGAAGGTTCACTTTTGACAAGTAGGGAGATAATACAGGCAGGAACTGGGCAGGATGTGAAGTGTGTGTCACCTCCATTTGAGGAGTTTACTGTAGTGCTGCTCCTGGCCACCCAGCCCCCATTCATTTTCTAGGGTCGGGTCCAACATAATCTCTCAGCTCTTGATCACAGGTCCAGTATGAGTCCAGATGGCTTTCACCCACATCAGTTGTAAAACTATGCTGATGAGCTATCCCATACTTTCTGTTTATTTTTCATAAGTCAGTGAGGACAGAAACTGTTCTTGAAGTTGACCAAATGGAAGGAATCTCATGTCGTTCCTTTATTCATGTCGGGTTCAAGAAGTAACCCTCTCAATTACTGACCTGTGAGTACCACTTTTGTTTGTTGTAAGGTGCTGGATGGAGCGGGTTATTGTGTCCCAGGTGATGTCTTTTCTGGATGATTCTGGCCTTTTGTCTGGTGGCCAATTTGGTTTCAGGGTTGGAAGGAGCATGTAGGATCAACTTTTGCTAACTTATGGCAAGATTGCTGATCTGGTGGACAATGGGATGATTATTGATGTAGTCGTTTTGGATTTCTCAAATGCGTTTGATGTATCCCACCTTTGCAGCCTCCCACAGCCCTGCCAACAGGGCATGCGGGCATGGAAGGCAGTATATATGCCTTAGCACGCCAGCAATCTAGGGAACAACACGGCATTAAAACTGCAGCAGGAGGCTGGTCGGATTGTGCTTGATAGGTTGAACAAAAACACTGAATACAGTCAACAATTGCAGACAACTGTCAAAATACAAAAACAAAATCACAAATTCAAATCCCCCCCCCCACAACTCCTGATGCCATGAAGGGAATTGCACTGCACCACATCAGAAGACAGACTGTTCCAGACCTGAACACAGCAAGAATAAAAGAATCTGAGTTTATAGTCTGTCCGACAGCAAGGAACCACCATCTTGAAAAAATGACCACATGTGCCAATATTTGGAGCTTGCTCAAACAGAGCAGTCATCCCCGAATCTACAGAACAATGAAAAATCTTCCAACACTTCACCGGATTAAAACGCAACAACCTCCCTCCCACAGAAAACAACTGCAAAGCTCTGAGCCCCTCACCATATTCCAAACCACCCAACTCATCAATCTCACTGGTCCACCGTCCCTGCACAAACTCCAACAGTCTCATACCCCCCCAAATATTCAACATTCCACACACAAGAGCAGTAGTCCAAGATGGGCCTTATTTGAGTTATAAACAAAGAAACCATGAAAACAGAACTCCTATTGACAGTAGAACGGAGCAGACTGGTTGCCTGAGTGGAAACCTTCCGAACAACACTCTTCACATGGAGGTGAAATTGCAACCTTGAGTCAACAAGAAGTCTCAAGTCCCTGCAGGAATCAACAAGTTCAAGTGTGACACCATTCAAATTATAAGCAATTCCATCATCAAGCTGCTCCAATTCAAGACGACCCCTGTAGAAACGCATAAAGACATTTGGCAATGTTCAGAGAGATATTCCATGACAAGGACACAGACTGCACTAAATTCAGATCTCTTTGCAAAGAAGACACACCCAGGCGAACTGTTCTCACTTCGCGTGTGAAGCTCAAATAAAGTTTGTAGTCATCAGCAAAAGCCTTCCACTATCAAGTCACTCCCACTGCAACATGATCAACATACAGCAGGAACAAGAGCGGGCCCAACACAGACCCCTAGGGCACTCCACTTGTCACCTTCCGAAAGTCACTGACACTTCCCCCCCAGAAACACATATTTGCCTCCCAATCAGAAAACAATGAATTCAATCCAACAGTCCACTATTAATACCCACACATCTTAGTTTGGTCAACAAAACAGAATGATTGACAACATCAAATGCCTTGGAGGAATCCAGAGACCTCTATTGACCACAAAATCGAATTTTTTCCTGTACCAATTACTAACTGGAAACAAAATTTAGCTAGCTACTGTAATTAGTTGTGCAGTTGAAATCATTGCTTTGAGATTTTTTTAACAATCAATTTCACTGTTTCCTTTACCACGTTTTACTGGGCCCCAAACAGATCTTTCAGGGAGAACTCTGGTTCTCCCTACCAGATTTCAAAAATTATCAACACAAATTTGTTCCCGAACAGATTACATACTTATCAGGACCATGCCTAAAATATACTTCAAACCGTATGATCTAATCTTTGCCAAAGTGAAGGGACATCCCCATTGGCCGAGACGGATTGAGCCATTTGAACCCAAGCCCAGTGGAAAGCGCCCCAAGAAGTACCCTATCGTTTTCTATGGCACCAGAGAGACAGGCAACCTTAAGGCAGAAGACCTGTTTCCCTACTGCAAGAACAAAGAACGTTTTGGCAAGGCGCAGAAACGCAAGCTCTTCAACGAGGCCCTCTGGCAAATTGAAAACAATCCTGACTGGAACGCAAACACTGCTGACTGAAACCTGTCTGAGAAGGGATCTCCGTTCAGGAAGACGAGAGCAGCCAAGAGATTGCATCCTCCAGCTCACCTGGTGCTGCACTTAATGACAGCATCAACTCGGGTATGTCTGGGGTGCTGCGCGGGCGGGTTGATGCTGGTGCGCGGAGCACTAGTTTTGTGGGAGATGAGGCTGATGGTGGAACTGACGGTTCCGAGAAACTTAGCGCATTCTGTGGATGCAGCTTCACCATGGCCTCCTTTGGCTGTCGTGACTCTGGTAGGTCTTTTCACCCAGTCTCAGAGTGTTTGATTAAAGAAAGGTGTGATAGATGGACTTCTGGAGAATGAAGGAAGTGCCATTAGATACCATTGCATATAGTGTAGGTGCAGTCAACATGATAGGAGAACTTTGATAGGCAGTATTGACACGTTGGTGGGCAAGTCAGTCAGCATTTAATCTACTGGTTGTGGCGGTTGGGGCTTTGTGTGCACAGGTTCGATTGTTGATGAGCAATTCACAGGTTGCCCAGAGTCATGATTGCACACCTCATGCTCCTGAACAGGCTTCATCTGAACAATTGGCCAGGTCTGCCCAGCTTAATGAAGTTGTCAGGGAAGAGGTGCGTGAGGTTCAGGAGCAGACGAAGCGCAAGCAGAATGTTATTTGAGAGGCCTGGGCGATAGTGTGACTGATGTGAACTCTGGTTCTCAAGGTGTGGTGAAGCGGCTGATTGAGCTTGAATGTGCCTTGCATGAGGTCAGTATTGCAATGGTAACCACAGAAAACGAGACCACACAAGCCCTCTCCTCGAAAAATTACAGTGGCTTAATATCGACACAACCTGGCACTCCATGAGTCGATCAGAATTCATAAAGATCTTCTAGAAAAACATTCACCCGGCAGCCAAAGGAACATATAATCCTCAAGGTGAAAAGAACAATCGATAAGTAAGTAAGTACCTGACGCCCCCAGCCTCTTGTCACAGCCTCAACGCCAAGTCAGGTCAGGACAAGGAGCCAAACATGCAGGGCAAAGATAGAAAGCAAGAGAGCACAGGGAGAAAGCATGAGAGCACAGGAGGCAAGCAAGGCATGCGCCAGTCACAAAGTGCAGACACCAGACACATGGAACGGCAGGTGAAGACTATGCGATTCACAATAAATAATGATACTCTGCACGTTGAATACAGGAAAACAGGAACTGCCTGTAGAGCTTTTTTGATAACTGAACCAAAATCCTGGAACAACCTCCCAACAAGACACAAGAATCTTGAATTCAACAAGTCCTTCAAGAAAAGGCTTAATGAACATCTATTGACCGATCAATTAAAAACAGTCTCTTTGCCCATAAACACAAGCTGAATGCATAATACCAGTAGCCAGAAAATGCATTCTGTTCTTGAACATGCCCGAAACAACCACCGCCATAGCTCTCAACATTGAGAGACCATCTAATCATTATACTCTGGCGATACATATGTTTTCTATGTTGCTACCGATCATAATTGTCCTTGCCAATTACCATAAGTGTTAACAAGCATTTTGACTATTTCCATGTTTCTAATGTTCCAGTTGTTTTATTATAATTAAAATACAAACTCAGTCTTTTCGAGGAACGATAGGCAGCTTCTAACTTTGACATAGGTTAACTCAATTTTAATATAATTCATTGAATTATTTCTAACAATTACCATACCATTTTTGATGATACAATCATTGCCTTAGAAGCTAATATTTTGCTTCGTCTTCTTTCGGACTTGTGTACTCCAGTATTGTATTATTCTGATTGTCAATCATTTAATAATTTCTTAGCGGTCTTGAAGTGTGTGTATATATTTTGTATATTCAGTTGTTTGGTAAGTATTCTATGTATAATTTTTTCTTGTATAACTTATGTCACCTATTCACCCCTTCATTACTAATACAATGTACGTAATTTTCCACACCCATGTATTTCTTTGATAATCCACCCCAGATACTTCTTCTTTTCCAACCCCTCGTGTCACTGGTTTTCCCAACGCTATGTAGTTGGAATTATTTTGTCAGAATAGATATTTTCTGTATGTGCATTATACAGATACAGAAAGTGGTGTGGCTGACGGCAAGGCATACCTCACACCTGCATACTCTCACACTCACACAACCTAGCCCTTTTGTGCTAAAGGGTCTGGCCGGTACCCCCTCAACATACACTCTGGGTCACGAGTGCAGTCCGAAGATCCGTTGTCAGCAGCAGGGCCCGACAGTTTTCAATGGTTTACCCCCGCCGCATCATAATGACCAGGCCCACCCAGCGGAATGTCAAGGGCGGGAAAGCACATCAGAGCAGCGTCAAAATCAATCATTCACAACCCTTCTCCACTCACGCCTGTTCATTGCACGCTCTCTTGCCACCTCCACATTCATGTCTCTCCTTCCCAATGCCTACTTCACATCATCCATCCACCCAAACTTCGGTCTACCTCTAGGCCTGCAACCACTCGCCTCAGCATTCATCACCCTTTTCATCAATCTCCCTTCATCCATCCTCTCCATGTGCCCGAACCATCTCAGAACCCGCAAATCCACTCTGTCCTTCAACTTCTTCAACATCCCTGTTCTGTTTCGAACCACGTCGTTGGTGATCTGGTTTCTCAGCGTTACTCCAGCCATGCTCCTCAAACATTTCATCTCGAAAACATTCAACCTTTTTCTCTCCTCTGCTCTCACCCCTCAAGCCTCAGCTTCGTAGAGCACAGTTGGGACAACAACACCCTCATACAGCCCTCTCTTTGCTTCCATTCCCAACGTCCTACAGCTCATTACACTCTTTAGTGCACCCAACACTTTACATCCCTCCTTCACAGTGCTTCTATTTAAGGTATTGAAGACCCTTAGCAAATTTTTCATCAGTGCTGAATTCGATAAATTTTTCAATTGGTTTTAATATTTTAAAAGTGGGACATACTAATGTACACTCCCTAGAAAATAATATGGATTTTATCTCCGAGTTGCCTTTGAAGCAGAGTATTAATGTCCTAGCCATCAGTGAGACGTGGTTGCTGCCTGCTGTTGTATCGTCCTTTGTCAACGTTGCTGACTATCGTGCTGTGAGGGGTGACACAGATGGCACAGCTCGTGAGCATGGATCGCTATCGTATCTGCATAAGAACATTGTGTTTATAGTGATTGAGGTGCACATTCAGAAAGTTATAGCTATGCACCTTGTTGATTATGACCTATGGATTGTAGCTGTGTATTGGCCCCCTTCCTATGTAAATCTGGAAAACAACACCTTGTTAAACTTTTTATTGAATTTTTGTCCCGGCAAAGAGGTGATTAAGACAGGCGATTTTAATTTACCAACAATTGACTGGTCCTTGGACCTAGTTGATGGCTATGTTCGGCCAATTGACATGCAATTTTTAAATTGCTTCTCATCTCTTGGATTTCTGCAGTGGGTTATCAAGCCCACATTCTTACTGTCTGACAGTATACTGGATTTGGTTTTTACATCTGAGGGGATGGTGTTGGTGAGGTGGCTGTGCTGCCGCCCCTGCCTAGCTGTCAGCATTCTCTCATTGTTTCTGAGTAAATCTTCAGCGGAGAGGAGCCAGAGCGTGGGATTGAGGGGAAGAGGCATTCTTGGCGCTTGAATTTCGGAGGCTTTGTCTCTGGTTGATTGGGGTTTATAATTCAGCTACTCTTCAGCGTCTGAAGAATTATTTTCTGCAGTCAATTTTGATGTCTCTCATTGAGAAGTTTATACCCCTCACGCCTGTTCGTTCTGGCCCTCTATGGGCTGCCAGGGCTCCCACCGCCCTTGCACGAGAGAGATCGGAGGCAAAGCGTGTGACTACAAGCGGGTCAGGAGATCGGAGGGCCGCAATTCCGCAAGTGCTCTTGAAAGGCTCCGCATATATGTTGAACTAAATAGTACCTGCAGAAATTTTTCCATCAAGTCCCGAAAGAAGTATGAGTCCAAGTTACTGAACAGACCTGATAACCGTAAGCTTTTTCACGCTTATTTCTGGAGAAAAAGATTGGTCGCCCAGCTATTGGCCCCCTCCAATTGCCAAATAGTGAGATGATTCAGGATCCAAGCGTGATGTGCAGCAAAGTTTTAGCTGACTTTTTCTGGCGTTTTTGTAGGTTCAGCTCCTACCCACCCAGCCCTATCCAGTCTTTTGATGGGAGTCTGTCCGATGTGGACTTCTCTAGGCTGGGGGCCCAGCATGTCCTTTTGGCTATTGATGCCAATTCCAGTATGGGCCCAGATGGCCTCCACCCACATCTGCTGATGAGTTGTGCAGATGAACTTTCCCTCCCTCTTTGTTTGATTTTTCAAAAATCAACAAGGACAGGAACGGTACACCTGAAGTCTGAAGCAAATCAATTGTTGTCCCAATATTCAAGGCTAAATCTCACACTGATCCACTCAATCACAGACTGGTGAGTTTGACATCTGTTTGCTGCAAATCAATGGAAAGAATAGTTGTATCTTGGTTGACTGAGTACCTTAAGACCAACAATATTTTGTCATCCCATCAGTATGGTTTTCAAAGTAACCATAGCACCGAGGACCAGTTGTTGTTGACATACAATGATGTTGGAAGGTGGATAGATGAGGGATATGTTTTGAATGTCATAATGCTTGACTTTTCTAAAGCATTCGATGTGGTGAGTCATGGTGTGCTTCTGTCTAAGCTCGAGTCCTTGGGTTTTGTAAGTCATTGCTGGCCTGGATTGTAGCATTTCTCCCTGGCAGAATGATGAGTGTTGGCGTGAGTGGCAGCGTGAGCAGCTCAGTTGATGTGACAAGTGGTGTACCTCAGAGCTCTGTCTTTGGTCCGCTACTGTTCTTGATTTATATCAATCACATCTCGAGTGATCTTGTATGCATGTTTAAGGCATTTGGGGACGATTATAAACTGTACTTGAGATACTCGAGTAAGGACACTGAGCCTGCCGTCCGCGGTGTTCTGTCACTCCAAAGTGGTTTGAAAATGGTTGCCTCTGTTGAGTTGACTCTGTTGCAAGGTCCTGGAATCTCGGATTAAATCCATACAAGTGTGTGGTGCTACGCTTTTACAGAGGTCGCATTGAGTTTGATGCTCTAGTCCCAGTTAACCAGTACTTCTTGCAAGGTAGAGCATTGAAGTTTGTCACCATGCTTAGAGACTTAGGTGTCATTGTGGATACAAGTCTCAGATTCCACCATAATATCCGTGTGGTGGCTGCAAAGACTGGTGGGCTGGCAAACTGCTTCTTGAGATCAACTGTCTGTAGGTCCCCAGAGATTATGGCACCCTTGTATGTTGCACATGTTAGCCCACTTATTGAGTATGCATCTTGTGTCTGGAACACTGGATATTGTTGGGACTGCAGACTGCTCGAGTATATTCAGAGGAGAAGGAGCAGCAACATTGATGGACTTGCTGATGTGGACTATGGTAATCGATTGAGGAACTTGGATTTGTTTTTTGTCAAGGGTCGCCTTCTGAGGGCAGACCTGATAAAATATTGAAAAATTTTGCACGGCAAATCAGATGATTGTGTGTATGTAATTTTCTTTTGGTCTGTTGTGATGAGTTGCCTGAAGCGCAAATTTCCGAATATTTCAGCTACATTATTTTGCCGTGCTTTTGCGGTTCTGGCGTGCTCTGGCATTTGTCTCCTGTCTTGCTCTGCACTCTGGCTGTGCTGGCTTGATGAGCAGTCTTGAGGCCACCAAGGTGAGATACCACCATTGCATCATCCACCAGATCAGCAACTTAACCATAGGTAAGCAACAGTTGATCCTCCGTGCTCCTTCCCACCTTGAATCCAAATTGACCGCTTGACGAAATGCTAAAATCTTCCAGAAAAGACTCTACCTGCAACACAATAACCCGCTCTAGCATCTTACAACAAACAGAGGCGAGACTCACAGGATGATAACTGAGAGGGTTGCTCTTCGCATCAGACTTGAATAAAGGAACAACATGAGATTCCTTCCAGGCCCACAGTAAAACTCTCTGGCCTAACGACTTACAAATATCAATGACAAGGGCAATGACAGCTGCCAAGAACAATGCTTCAAAACACTAGGGAGGATACCAAAACACTAGGGAGAATATGAATCTTAAGTGTCCAGAACCTGGGAGACTAACATTCTCGTCACACAAATCTCACAAAATTTTCCAGGAAAAAATTGATGTGGGGAAGGGCCGGCAGGATCAGCATCCACAAAAACAGACAAAAAAAAGTCCACAAACAGCTGACTCATGTCTCTACCAGCAACAACCTCACCAGATAGAAGCATCTGAGAACCAACAGAAGGACAGCCCTTTTTTCTTCTTCTGATATAGGAGTTAAATATGTTGGGAGCAACAGAGAAGTTGTGGGCTGATTCCAGTTCATACAAACACTGGCAGTGTCGAGAAAAATTCATGTACTCAAAATTGAGCCTACTAAACTTCCCAAATGACACCAACACCTCCTCATGCCGCCTTCCAAGCTCCCTCCTCAAAAGCTTGTACTGCGCCCAAGCCTGAGATCTACTGATGATCAGCTCCTTCAGAGGGACCCGCAACCAGCTTGGCCGCAAGCAAAGACCCGAGCGGGAACAAACCTGTCTACAAGTGAATGGATAACTAGCTGAAACAAACTTTAATTCTCCTCCACAGTGCCGTACAGAAACTCAATGCCAGTCAACGTCTGTCAAAACCTCTCTCATACTCTCATCTCCACGAGACCACATGGCCAATTTAAAACCAGGATCAACTGGAACCTCATCCATCTGAAAGCAATACTCGACCAAGACAGGGGCATGATGAGACCCCGGGAGAAGAGGCAAAACTGCAACAGATGACACCCAATCTTCCTCTGTAATCAGCACCAGATCAAGATTGGTGCCAGAATCAATAAAAGTACTTTCCCTCACCCACTGAGTGAGTCCAAGAAGAGCAAAACAATCAAGAAACTGCAAATCGACTGGAGGCATATAATTATTAAAAATATCTACAGACCAATCCGACAGAGCCAAGTTAAAATCACCAAGAACAACAACCTCCCTACCAACACAAAGAACAACAACCTCCCTACCAACACAAAATTCAAGCAGAGATCAATCAGTTCAGCTTTCTCCTCAGTTGAATAGGAGGGTGGACGGTAAGACACAACTGAAACATCATAACCCAGGAGAGAAATGACAGCAGCATTGGGAAAACCTACTTCAACTGGCACAAACTTAAAATTGTTTGCAACATATAAACAAACTCCATGCTTCTTTACTTCCTCCAACACATATCCCCTCACCAGCTGAAACCCCAGCAAATCAACAAGAGGACAACGATACTGATGTAGTCGACCGCGATTCACACACCGACCAACTGCAAGTCCCACTGCTGCACCATGTGACCAACATAAGGGACCTTACTCTTGAGGGAATTCAAATTTACACAGCACAACTGCAAAATGGTAAAATCCATCTGCAAAGACTGCCTGGCTGGTTTAAAACACC
>SDVV010043968.1:0-10201 GCA_016164225.1 Gammarus roeselii
GTGTAAGTGTAAGTGTAAGTGTAAGTGTAAGTGTAAGTGTAAGTGTAAGTGTAAGTGTAAGTGTAAGTGTATGTGTATGTGTATGTGTATGTGTATGTGTATGTGTATGTGTATGTGTATGTGTATGTGTATGTGTATGTGTATGTGTATGTGTATATGTATGAGCATGTGCATGTGCATGTGCATGTGCATGTGTATGTGTATGTGTGGCACCAGCGGCACCCCACCGCTGCACGCAGGCAAACAGGTTACAGCCCGTAAATCGTTTTCGTATTGATTTTGCCCATGATATCGTATAGTAATATATGAAAGGGCGAGTGCTGCAGCTCAGACATTATTTGAGCCCTTGATCTCGTCGACGACACACCTTCTTCGAAAAATATGAGTAACATGTCTATTTTTTTATTTGTTTTATTGTAGAGATATCTTTCTGTAACTTTGCTAGTCTATTTTGTATTGTTTTATTATAGATATACCTATGTTTATTCGTGTAGGATGAATCAAATACCATTGCTGTAGGATGTAGGAAGTGCCCCATCTGGAAATGATACCTGTCCACCCATCGCATGCCCTAGCTCAAGCCTCGCAATGTCCGCAAGCCCTAGCGCAAGCCTCGCTATGTCCGCAAGCCCTAGAGCAAGTCCGCAACCCGGTGCTGCTGCTGCTTTTGATCCGTCTTCGGAACAACGCGGAGTTCAGCCTACTGCTGCTTTGGATGCATCCTTGGCGCTGTCTCCTGTTGGACAATTCGTAACTCAGTCTACTGATGGTTCGGCTCTGTCTTCTGTTGGACATTTCGTCGCTACTGATAGTTCGTCCTTGGCGTCGTCTTCGGAACAGTTCGTCGCTGCTGATGGATCGGATCCTTTGCGGGAGGCTATATTTCACCAACCTACCTCTGAAGTTTTTTGGAAAACAATTTTGTAACCTCTACTTTTATACCATACACTGAACATGTAATTATATCGTCCATGATTACATTAAAATGCAAGAAATTAGTTGAACACGCTGAAATTAAATTAGGAACATTCCAAAGACTTCAATGAACTGTGAATGTTAAAATAGGCAAACAAGTTGAGGATGCGACTATAGATAACAAGGACTGGGTGATTAACACAAAAGCGATCCAGCTAACAAAAACCGTGCTTTTAAGTGAGTTGATTGATGATCTCGGGGTAGATTTAGAGAATAAATTGGAAAAACAGGAGCCAGAAGGTAGTGGCTGGAGCAACAATACAGTAACCAGTGTTGAGATTAAATTCTACAAAACAGGAGTTAAAGGAACACAAATATTGGGTGACTATGTTCCTTGACCCCAAAAATGTCCAGGCTGGCACCATATTGTCAGTATCAAGACAACAAACAATAATTGTGTACTCACTAGCAGGATTGCCCACTTCCACATGAAGCAATAAACAAATATCTCAAATTCCAAACGACAATCATGTGATACATACATCCCGTACAAAAACGACTAATTCAACTTTTCGAAACTTACCATGAACAAACCTGTTGCTTTTAAAGATTTACCAAGTATAGAAAGGGACTGTGAAGTTAACATTAGACTGCATCAGCTCACCAAAGAGAAGGAAGGTTATGGTCTGGTCAGTGTATACAGGGGCAGTTTAGAGGCAGGTGAGGAGCGCACAATCCACCTTGTGCAAACCTTTGATGCAAACCATGTCGGTCTCATTCCGTGTTCACTACATTTATGCGTACAAGCTGTAGAGACAACTTCTTTTGTACCTTTTGCATGCAAGGGATGAACGAAAGAAAAAAAGCTGAGCACGTAAAATTGTGTTCGTCCAGTACAGGCTTGCATAATATCAGTATGCCTGAAGGAGGCGAAATGTACCGATTTTCAGCCATGCACGTAACAATGAAACCACCAGTTGTTTGTTATTATGACTGCGAATCTGTGCTGGGGCCAAGCCAAGAGGTAAAACATGTAGTCAACGTACACAAGGGAAAATTGTAGGACACAAAGTAGTCGATACGAGTACGGTTCTCCATGAGGAGATGGAGACACATCTTGTGAAAAATATGTTGCTGGATTATAATGATTACATGTCAACCTTACCATTGTACCCCAACCCGTTCTCACCAAACTAGACGTGAAAAAAAGTTGCGAAAGCAGAACATGTGAGTGCTGCGGAGACGCTTTTGGAGCAAATGGTAAAAGACGAGCTTGCCACGCTAATCATTACGGGAGGGAGTCTTCGGACCCAACAAAGAAGTCATATCAGGGAACTACTTGGCCGCTTTGTGCTTAAACTGTAATTTCAGAATCTCTGAGAAACTCAGGTTCATGTCATGTATTGCACACAATGCAGCGGCATATGACATGCGCTTCATATTGCGAGGATTGGACGGAACCAACTTCTCGAATATCCGTGTCTTACCAAAACAGTCGGATCAAATGTTCAATATCTCCGTCTCCTTGGACGATGACACGAGAAAGTACGTTCCTCAACTCGAGTTTAGACAGTCATGCCAAAAATCTCAATGATAGTGGCTATGACATGCCGCTCCTGAAATCCTATCTCACAAGTCTCGGGTACAGTGACAAGGTTTTAGACTTCGCTACCCGAAAAGTTCACTTCTGCTACGAAGCCATCACATCGGATTCTGTGCTGGACCAAACAGATATCCCCTTGCAACAAGCCTTCTCCAGCCAACTTCGAGGCTAAGGAATATTGGACTCTGATTTTGCTGAAGTTATTGAAATGTGACAAGCAGCCAACTGCAAGACTTTGCGTGACTACATGATCATATATCTGCTCATCGACACGTTGCTACTGGCCGAAGTCTTCCAAAAGCTTAGGGAGACCATGACACGCGACTACACCCTGAATCCCGTCCATTTTGTGAGTGCTCCTGGCTTTGCAATGCAAGCTGCCCTCTACGAAGGAAAGATTAAACTGAAGCTGGTCAAAGATATCGATCTCCTGAACTTGATTGTCAAAAATACACGATGTGGATTCGTGACGTTGATGAAAGGTCTTACCAAGATAAACAATCCCCGAGGCAAAGACAATGACCCTAAACTACCTGTTTCTTTAGTAGCAATGTGGGACTTCAACAGTCATTATGATGGATGCTTGGGCGAGCCCCTCATTATTGGCGTAATCCTCGACCTCACACCTGAAGAAATTCAAGCATACGACTTGGTAAACACCGACTGTTCTGGAGAGTATACGTACGTTGTCTGTATCGATGCCTAAGTCAGCGATGAAGTTGCACAAAAAACAGATGAGCTGCTACTACTGCTTCATCACAAAGAGGTTACCATGAATGATGTTTCGCAATAAACAAAAAATCTCTTGGCAGGCTCGGAACAACTCAAAAACCGAGAACGAGCAGATCGTAAACTGTTTGCTAGTCATCTACTTCAAACTAACTACTTCGTCACCCTGGAACTTCTCCAAGTACTCCTCAGGCAAGGACTAGAAGTCACCAAGGCTTGTCGAATTTTTCGCATACAACAGGAACCTGTCTTCAAGTCTTTCATCATTAAAAATATCCCAAAATGTCAGAAGTCTACGAACTTTTTCGAAAAGACCCTGTACAAACTACTCTCAATAAGTATCTACGGCAAGCTATTGTTCAATCCGCTCAACAGAAGTCTAGTGGCAAAGGTCGTGTGTGCACCCCCGTTGGATTCTACGTGCTTGAAAAAGCTAGAGTAAAAGTCTACAGCTTCTTTTATGACACACTGAAACTACGCTACGGTGACAACGTTTCGCTCATCTACTAGGACACAGACTCGTTGCTGCTCCAGTTTAAAGGCGTGGCCGACATTGAGGAGGAAATGCGGCGAGCTCCTCTGGTTGAATACATGGACTTCTCAAACTACCCCAAAAATCATCCCTTGAGCGATGAATCCAAGAAAGGACAGCTGGGACTACTGAAAAGCGAAACAGCTGATGATTACCCGAGTGAAATCATCTGCTTGCAACCAAAGTGGTACAGTATGTTGCTTGAATCCGACACCAAAAAATCAGCTGCTAAGGGTGTCAATTACCAGACACAAGTCAAAATCAAACATGGGCAATACAGAGGCATCCAGTACCAGAAAACTTAGACACACTTTTAGACCATACACAACATTCGCGCACAAGCATGTCAGCTTCAAACTGTACGCACTATTAAAAATTGCTTCAGTAAATTTGAAAACAAACGTTACTGTATCGACACGGGCACAACTCTTGCCAATGGCCATCCAGACATTCCCATAAAATCCATTGAAGTTGAACCTACCATCACTAAAAAGAGGAAATGATGTGTCTTGGGTGCTGATGATACTAATGAAATCATGGATTTAGCATGGAAGAGACGCAAGCCTGGTGAGACTGTCTTTGGCGAGTGTAGTCGCAATGAAAGCACATCCACTTCTTCAGGATTTATTCTCAAAATCTACCTAAGATGTTGTAATTATGTAAATAAATATATATAAAGTTGAATATGTTTGATTGTCCCACTAGGTAGAGTATATATTGTTGTCTACAAGCGGTTTGTTGTCCGTATGACGTAGAACCCAGTGCAGGATGCAGGAACCGGAGAACTTTTATGTCTATGTCTCATCGCTAGGCAGCAGCCAATTATGCCAAAACCACACATCTTCAAGTATTACTAACAATATTTATCCAGGAATGCAGCTACATTGAGAGTGGAGCGTAGGATTTGAAAAAGTATTCTATAAGAACTTGTTCAAGGTAAAAAAACACGATGAACAGTACAACATGGCATTCTGTGTAGACTATTTGAATGATAAAAATGAACGAACCGGATATGAAACAGCTTTGTTTGTTCCTAGCAAAAATATTTCACGTAATACATTGGAAGTATACATCTCCGAGCTAGAAATCAATAACATAAAAATTCTGTTAAGGAAACGAATAGCTAGAGATGAAGGAAAATTGTTTGAATATGATGGTGCCATAAAAAGCATAAAGTTCAATACCTTTATTCTACAAACATATCGCAATACAAATATACTGAAGCTATGGTGAATTGGTACTTTGTCGGAGATAGATCGACTGATTTAATGGGTGGAACGATGTGCAAATATAATGTCGGTGAAGGTGCCTTAAGCGAAAAAATGTGCTATATGAATGATAATGTACGCTACATAAACGTTTATTCTGATATAATTTCACTCAGTTTTATGACGGTGACAATCAAGTCAACGTTCTTGATATTATTCCAATTAATATTTTTCATTAATTTACGCGTGCCCATGTCATATATAAAAAATACAGCGTACTTATATTGATTCCATTTCCATCGATCTACGAGATGGTGTTGGCGGTATCATCCCATTCAAGGATGGTGGATCGAGCTTATGCGTATTGAATATTAAAAGAAGCTAGAGCCATATAAATGTAACGCTGAATATAAATAAAGTCATTTGGCAACTTACAATCATGTATAGACATATACATATATGATTGCTATAATGCAATACGCGTAGGCTCAATCCAACATCCTTGAATGGGATGATACTTCCTACACCATCTCGTAGATTGAAGAAGCTATAGCCACATAAATGTAACGCTGAATATAAATAAGGTCATTTGGTAACTAGCAATCATGAGGGTGGTATATGCATATCCGTCGTACAAACAATACGAAGTTTTATTCGCGAAACATGACAAAATACGCGGTGGAAGCTTAGATGATATTGACAGATTCACAAGTCCGATATCGTACCAGAGGGGTAGCGGATTCTTTTCAACCATAGCCAGTCTTGTAAGACGCACATTGCCTTTTTTACGAATAACTTTGCTGCCGGCAGCTGCCGATATGGCTCGAAACATGACACACGATTACTCAGAGCCGGAAGATATGCGAAAATCAACCAAGAAATATGGGATTGCAGCACTCAAGAATTTTGCCAAGAAAGTCATGGCTGGAGGTAAAATCACAGGAAAAGTAATCCAAAATATATGGAGGAAATATAGCTTTGTATTATAATAGTCATGTTAAAACAGAACTTGTACTACAGAAACCGATCCAAGCGATCAATCACTGGTTTGTGGTGCCTACTGCATCTACTTTGCCTATTTTTTATGTCAAAATGTACCAGTTAAAAAGATAATCGAGCGGTTCTCCAACAGCGACCGACGTAGAAATGATACCAAGGTTAAAAAATTCGTCATGAACGTGTCCGGAAATCAACATTCGTGCAAGCAGGAACTGTGTGGAGTCTTAACCTTTAAAACTACATGTAAATTTGTATGTAACTGTTAGATTTATTATCAATAAATTATCTTATTAATGTATGTTGTCATTACCCCCCTAAACATTCAGAGGACTAGCATTGAAAATGCATATATGCAACATGACATGCAACGAAATTGCAACACTGTATGCCCAATATTGAAATGCAAATAACTATATGTAAATGAAATTATATAACCAACTAACATAAATCAGCTGACCGTTCATCCGCATGAGTCACCTCCGTTCCTTCGTGCCGCTCACTTTCCGCTACCCTCCGCGCCGCCCACCTCTCGCCGCTGACTCCGGTCAATTCCTGCTCCATCGCTAATTCTGCCACATCTCTTTCCTTCACTAATTTGCGTTTCATACCGTTATACACTACTTATCGCGTTGCCATCGATACCGGCCAACACCCGACGGTGCGCTATAATGTGATTGGTCGATGCTGTGGTCGCATGATGATGATATGAACAAATCGTTCACGTCAATATTCGGGGAGAAACTTCCTGAACCTCGAACGATTTATTGCAAGCGGCGGCCATGCAGTGAGTGGTGCGGTTGGTATTCACTCTGGGTGCTGTGCTTAATTCAAAAGCTATTCAATGACATTGTTTCAGACGAGTCTGAGTGTCGTGTATTTGAGAAAGTATGCTTTTCACAGGGAGCTGCGAAAATATTCAAGCAAAACTCATCAATAAAACATAAGATTATAGCTCCTGTGTTCTAAATTAGAATTATCGAATGGTGACAGATGCAGATACAGAAACTAGGTCGAATCCCCCCGGCCGACGGCAAGGTGTACCTCACACTTCTCTCATACACTCACACTCAAGCATACTTCGCCGTTTGGCTAAACGGTTCGACGCGAGTACAAAACTCGTCCATTCACAACCATGCTCCACTCACGCCTATCCATTGGGGCTCTCATGCCACCTTCACACTTAAGACTCTCATTCCTAACGTCTGTTTCTCGCCTTCCATTCACTCAAACCGCGGTCTACATCAAGTCCTACGTCCACTCGCCTCCGCTTTCATCACCCTTCTCACCTATCTCTCGCTATCCATCTTCACCATGCGCCTGATCCAACTCAGAACACGTGAATCTACTCTGGCCTCAATCTTCTTCACCATCCCCGTTCTAATTTAAACATCTTTGTTATTGATCTTGTCTTTCCGCGTAACTGTTGCCACGTTCCTCAAACATTTCATTTGGAAACATTTAACTTTCTTCTCTCTTCTTCTCTACTACCCCCTCGTACAACCTTCTCTTTGCTTCCAGCCACAACGTCCTTCAGCTCATTTACATTCTTCAGTGCACCCAATACATTACACCCTTCCTTCACGCGCGAATTCAGATTACTTAACACTAGTTCAGATTCCTCCACGTGAGAGCCCAGGTACCTAAAACACTGAACTTCTTCCAATGACTCTTCATTTAAAAGGAAACTAATAGTGCTCGCATTGAAATTTCTCACATACCTCATTAATCTATTCATACCATCTTAACTCGCAGCTACCTCATCTTACACACTCTGCCAAATTCCTACAACTGCATACACAACCTCTTTTAAGAATCCACCACCAGCGCAGTATTATCTGCAAACAACAACTGACTGAACTCCCAACTCCGCCCATTCGCTCCCAACAGCTCTAAGCCACGGCCCATTATACACGCATTCACCTCCCTGACCACTAAATTTGAACAGCCACGTAGAAGCTCTGGACCGCTTCCAACATATTTCCGCCAATCCATACAGACGCAACGCACTCCATACCGCGTCCCTGAGGGCCCTATCGTAGGCCTTTTTCATATCCATGGAGGCTCACATCAAATCTTTTCCCTTCCAGAGATACTTCTCACAGACTTGTCTAACTCTAAAAATCTGATGGGCACACCTCCTACCACTCATGAAGCCACATTGTTCCTCGCCAATTGTACCATCCGTTTTGTTTGTAATCCTCTTGATTAGCACTCTCCCTTGCAAACTACCGACAACACATAACAAAGGGATCTCTCGAATTGCAGCACTTCTTTTTATCGCTGTGTATCTTTTTATCAGCAATGCAATGCAAGCCCAGCGTCCCTCAATCGACATATTGTTTGACACAAAACACAAGTTCAGTAGCCTCACAAGTCATTCGATTTTCGTTACTCTGTACCCCTCTTCGTTCACTCTGTCGCAGCGCTGTCCTAACCAGGGGCTTCTACTGCTTCTATCACCTAGACTGCCTCCTGCACTTCTTCCTAAATATTGGCCGCAACAAGTCTCTCTCTCATCACCGATTGGTGTCATTGTAATAAGTGTACGATTTATTTAAAGCCTTGTATTGCATTTAAAACGATTAGATACCCAGTACTATTCAGAGGGGTCTTTATTTGACTAATTGTTACAGCAGACAAATTACAAATTATATGGATTATATAAAGGTCCTGAGATTTGTAAATGGTTGAAAGTAATCTATCACGGCTATTGTTGAAGGAGCGGAAAAAAGAAGAAAGTCGATTCAAAATTGTTTGACGATTTTTAATTAAAACATTTTTTGCATTCAACGTCAAGGGTGATTTATTTATGATACACTTTTGATAAGTCAACTTGAGAAAGGATGATGTTTTAAATTCAATTGCATCATTAAAATATGAAGGATTCTAGATCCTGGGGCTGAAAGAATTATTAAATAAATTGCTGATCTTTTTACATGAGGAGGCTGCCAGAATTTGAAAACAGTAAAAATTAAAGTGGGCAACGGAAGCAAAGAATGGCAGACTTAAATTATGTTCCCATCCGACGGTTAATTTAAAAGTAACTAACTTGTTAAATACAGAAAAATAACTTTTTTTTTTGGTGCCACTGCGCCAAGATACCGTCTACTTGATGGACCCAAACAGCTAGTTTGGCATACTGGGTGGGTAATAGGGTACATGCAAAGTATTTCATAAAAAGATTTACTATAAGAGGTGATGATGGGCTATACATAGCAACACCAAAATACTGTGGATAATATCTTCCTCAAAAACAAATTAATTATTCTTTTCACAAAGTCTGATGAGACTGTGGAAAGAAGTATAATGTATGGGCACCCCAAAAACTTTTTCAGCATGTTTAGTCCTAAAAAAAATATTAGCTTGTCTTCTAAAGGAGGACAATTATTATTTAACCCAAATAATTAATGCTATGCATAATTTATTCAAGTTAATATGTGCTAGCTTAGACGACTGAAGTATTTTTTGGATACAGAAATCTTAATATTGGAAATTAAGTTTTAAATACTCGATCTCATTTGAGTTTGGTTCAATCACCTTGATGATCATCGCCTTGATGATCATCACCATGATGATTATCGAAAACCCCTCAAACCACCAGATTACGTGAAGTCTCGAATGCGTCCACGATGCCGATCACAAAACATTTCTAAACGAAACTTATGAACGTGTTACGACAAGAAACTTTTGATCATGAAAGCTGGTATTGTTTCACGATATTGCGGTGGCTTGTACAGTGAGATAAGTTTGGATAAAAGTTCTGTAATGCACGGACAAGTACACGGTGTTAAATGTTTGATGACATACCTTCAGTCAGACAATCAATGCTGGTTACTGGCATGAAGTTACCCAATGCCACGAGTGTATTCACTCCGTTGCCACAGTTTGGCACTATAATGTACTGCGATTCATTATCCAAATGCTTAGTAGTCAGGTTTAGCGTGATGAGCTTGGATGAAGAAATTGGAAAATAGCCATGGTTGGGTATTTTGCCTAACACTTGATCGATAAAGTTACTCATAAGGTCTCATCCGCTTTTTTAGAAGTGAAAAGGCGAAACGATTCCCACTGCCCTCATTTGCTGAACGTAGTAAGCATTGATGTAAACTAACGAATGATGAAACAGTTATGTAAAGTAACTCAGGATATTGCGCTTTCTCAGCTCCCTAACATTAACAAACATGCTTTGTATAGAATTAAGCTTATATTTGGACA
>SDVV010043969.1:0-10201 GCA_016164225.1 Gammarus roeselii
ATACATATTATATAATATACATACACAGCGATGAGAATCTACCAATACTGAAACAAGTGCTTTTTCTTATATAGAGTGATCGATCTTACCAAATGGTGAAGAAAATGTACCGCGATCGGGTCATTAAGGCGTCAACGGCCTCTCAGAGTTTCCCATGTCGGTACCTAGCAAAAATATACCGCAGTACCAAGAAAAAAAGGTTCCATGTACAGATGCCGCAGTGTCCAGTATTAATTGTAGCGACAGTACTCGAACACAGCAGCTCATGGCAGCTCATTTAGCGTCCACAAACGAGTACGGACAATAGTTTGATGCTTTTATTGCTCATTCACACAGAATTGCTTGCGACAAAGTATCCAGGATACAAGTGAGTTCAATACTGCGTGGCTTTATGGAAAACCGGGCTACGCGCGTATTATCGAATGAATGGTCTATTACTTCCTTAGAACAGACATATTCTACGTACATATTTACATGAAACTAAATAAAAAGTGACTTCAGACACTGCGTCAATTTGCCAATTTGCGGACACTTGGTTTTGCGGTAGCTTATAAATACCGTAGGAAAGCATTCAACCCTGTGACGCAATGCGAAGGGTTCACGATGGTAGGTGGTTCTGGTTAAAGCCTCTTATGTTGCGAGGGTCCAGTGTACCCCAGCTGCAGAGTTTTTCTGCTGCTTAAATATCATCAACCTACGGAAGCCTTTTTATTCTGCTAGCAACTGCCGGCGAGCAAGTAGTAGAGTGGTGCATTTTTTCCTGCAAGACGATGCGTTGGTGGAATTTCCTACGTCAGCTGGTAGACGAAAACGCCTTTGCCCTCGTCAGTGTTCTTCTGAATTCGGTGCCAATGTCACTTCTCAAACCACACTAGGCAGTAGGAACACTACACGGAGCCAATATAACATAATAGGAACACTTAACACTATAAATATATCAGACAACAGGAACACTACACGCGGCAAATATAACAGACAATAGGAATACTGCACGCGGAAAATCTAACAGACAGCAGGAACACTACACGGGGCAAATATAACAGACAATAGGAACCTTAAACGCGGCAAATGTAACGGACAATAGGAACACTGCACCCGGCAAATTTAACAAACAATAGGAACCTTAAACGCGGCTAGTATAATAGGTAATGGGAACGCTAGTCGCGGCAAGTATAATACATAATAGGAACACTAAACGTGACAGGTATATCAGATAATAGGAACACTAATCGGGCAAGTATAATAGACAATAGGGACCACACACGCATGCAGCAGCTGAGGCAGTCTGAGACCAGCGTCGCCAGTTTGTAGGCCCAATAAACAGTGTGCGGGCAACGCCGGTATTTGCTGTTCAATTAACGTCTGGCCAACACTGGGGCGACGGCGTCGTGCGGGCCGATAATGCGACCCCGTGCGGCTATGATTGCAGATGGCCCAGTGATAGAGACGTGACAAGGAGAAGGCCCGGTGATAGAGACGTGACAAGGAGAAGGCCCGGTGATAGAGACGTGACGAGGAGAAGGCCCCGTGATAGAGACCTGACGAGGAGAAGGCCCGGTGATAGAGACGTGACGAGGAGAAGGCCCGGTGATAGAGACCTAGGAGAAGGCCCGGTGATAGAGAGAGACGTGACGAGGAGAAGGCTCGGTGATAGAGACGTGACGAGGAGAAGGCCCGGTGATAGAGACGTGACGAGGAGAAGGCCCGGTGATAGAGACATGACGAGGAGAAGGCCCGGTGATAGAGACGTGACGAGGAGAAGGCCCGGTGATAGAGACGTGACGAGGAGAAGGCCCGGTGATAGAGACGTGACGAGGAGAAGACCCGGTGATAGAGACGTGACGAGGAGAAGGCCCAGTGATAGAGACGTGACGAGGAGAAGGCCCGGTGATAGAAACGTGACGAGGGGAAGGCCCGGTGATAGAAACGTGACGAGGGAAAGGCCCGGTGATAGAAACGTTACGAGAAGAAGGCCCGGTGATAGAGACGTGACGAGGAGAAGGCCCGGTGATAGAGACGTGACGAGGAGAAGGCCCGGTGATAGAAACATGACACAGTCGGAGACAGTGCGAGAAAGATGGCACGGTAACAAAGACGGACGATTGCTCAGCTAGATTGATAATACGAGAAGGTGGCATGATAGGAGACAAGAAGGAAGATGTCACGGTTACAGAGACAGGACAGTGAGATGGCACGACACCACAGAGCGAGGCGATTGCACGGCTGAGACGGGCGAGGAGATGGCACGTCAGTGAGACAGGGCGGACAAGAAGATAGTATGGCAGCAAAGACAATAGGAGCAAGATGGCACGGTATTAGAAGCACTCCGAGCAAGATGGCACGGTATCAGATGAACTCCGAGCAAGATGGCACGGCAACAGCGACAAGATGGCACTGTTACAAATAGGATACGAGCAAAAAGACTCCGTAACAGAGCCGAGCAAGGAAATGCCAAGCATCAACACAAGACAAGCAACAACAATAGGCGAATATGATAGTGGGACGAAGGTAGGCTACGGTGAATTAGGATTAAAGGTAAGGCAAACTTGAAGATGGGAGTGGGAAGAGATTAATATATATAAATTTTCTTTTTCTTGCAAAATTTCCCGAAGGCCCCGAAAAGGAGATTGTGGCATCCAACCTACGGCCTTGTCCAGCCCATCCTGGAGTAAAGGGCTAACACTACGTCTTCAACATGTCTGATTCGAGACTACTACCCACGCATATATGCAAGATACCACTCAAACCCCTGCCACCTAGCACCGATAGTCCGAGCCTTTTCTTCAAGCAGACCCTTTCGCGATGGTCCCCAGAATTCGACAGATAGTCGTCGGCCGAACGGGGTCGCGGATCAGGCGGCTGCAGGACTTGCTGATGCCGCCAGGCACCTCGATAGCTGATAGCTCAAAAAGGTAGCGATCTGGAAGACGATGATACATATCAATTGTTTGTTCTCGGTCGTATTGGCCGCCCTACCTGCCTCGGAAGAAGTGCTAGTCAGGGAACTCGTTCTCCTCTACGCATATACACTCTCAAGCACATTTTCCTATTCTAGAGCAGAGGAAAATTATGACGTCGCCAGGATGCTCGAAAAATTGTACGTAATTAACGGTTGGGTAAACAAACATAAATCAGGCTAGAAAAATTAAACGGAAATAAAGGTTGGGTGAGCAAACAGGTAAAGATACAAATAGAGGTGGGGCGAACTGCAGGCCACAGTGGGGGGCAAAACCATTTTTTCAACGTGGAGATAACATACTTGTAATGCTACCAAACATTTAGACGATCAAATAATAGTAGTATCATTCAACAAAGGCTGCCAAGCCGCTAAATCATATTGACCTCTGTCTGAGGGTCAGTCTACCCTGATTAGCTCAACTTTCTCGTCAGGAAGGGCGCAAACGTGAGGGTTCTGCCATGTACCCGCGACCCACTGATAGGGACCGGGCGACTGAGGTGAAAGAAGGGGCGATGCTATGAGGAAACAAGGGGCGATGCTATGAGGAAACAAGGGGCGATGCTATGAGGAAACAAGGGGCGATGCTATGAAGAAACAAGGAGCGATGCTATCAGGAAACACTTGGGCAAAATGTAGTAACGGGGTTCCACGACTGGACCATCTTTCTGAACAGGATTGTTCAAGAAGCTATATCGCGTTTACACAACTCGTCATGAATTAGTACTCAAAGCAAATGCGACAGTATTGTTATTCTCAAATCAATATATATACTACTGAATTACTAACCATCGTGCTGGACAATAATGATGCAAATCGTTTATTATATTGAATTAATAGTTGATGACTCAATAAATGGTTCCTTCGTTTATCAGCTTCAACTCCAAAGGTATATAAACAGATTTCTTGAATCACGACCTACATGTACATGAGTACTAGGAAGCAAGAATAATTGGCAAAAAATGCAAAGGCGCCGTATGGCGTAGGCACCCAATACCACGGATGCGTAGAAGCAGTACATCTTACCATTCAACGTCCGCACATCGGAGTGCAGTGATGAACCAATTACTTATAAATTCAACAGAACGATGTAAACACGAAGTATTAATGTCATTGTCAATAAAGTATAACGCAAACTGCTTACTGCACTAAAAAAAATATGGCGCATATTCACTGTGAACACTTATACTTTACGCTAACTTCAACATCAGGTAACAGATGATGTATTTATAAATTGCACTGCGGCCGAAGCGCCACTTCAAACAAACAGTTTTTTATGAACTGCATAGCAGCCACAGCGTCGCTCCAAACCAGCTGTATATTTAAAACGCGTAACTTCAAACAACTCGTATATTCATAAACTGCATAGCAGCCGCAGCGTCACTCCAACCAAGCTGTGTATTTAGTAACTGCATAGGAATCGCTGAGTCGTTCCAACCATCCAATTAATTATAAACTGCCCAGCAGCCGCAGTGTCGCTCCAATCAAGCTGTGTATTTCTGAACTGCATAACAGCCGCAATGTCACTCCAAACCAGTTGTGAATTCATAAAATGCATAGCAGCCGCAACGTCGCTCCAAACAAGCCGTGAATTTATACACTGCAAGCAGCAGCGCCGCTTCTAACAAGCTGTGAATTTAACTGCATAGCAGCAGCACCGTTTCAAAAAAGGGGTGGATTTAACTTCATAGCAGCAGCACCGCTTCAAACAAGGTGTGAATTTAACTGCATAGCAGCAGCGCCGCTTGAAACAAGGTGTGAATTTAACTGCATAGCAGCAGCGCCGCTTCAAACAAGCTATGAATATATAAACTGCATAGCAGCAACGTCGCTTCAAACAAGCTGTGTATTTAATAATGGCATAGCAGCCGCTACGTCGCTCCAAACAAGCTGTGTTTATAAACTGCACAGCCGCAACGTCGCTCCGAACAATCTGTGAATTTATAGACGGCATCGCAGCAGCAGCGTCGCTAAAAACAAGCTGTGCATTTATAAACTGCATTGCACCAGCAGCGTAACTTCAAACAGGCAACCGCAAACTGATTTTTTTCTTGCACTTCACTTGTGACGCAAACGCTTCGACAGCCAACCTGCTTAGTTCTCTCTCAACTGGCACAAATATAGTTCTAGAAACTCCTCAAATTTGTGCTGACAATATTTGTTAAATTTAAACATTGACTCCTATCCGTCGCGTTTCGTAACAGAGAAGGCAACATGACATCTTGATAATTCACTTTTCTTCTAGCGTATTTCACCACATCGGATAACCGGCCTTCTCTCCAGAGGGCTGAGAGGGTAAAGAGACAGGAGAGTGCTCACAGGCAATTTGGAGAGACCTCCCTTTCCGCGAGATGCCTTTGATACCAGACAGCATTCTGGGGGCCACTCGCGAGCACTTTTTACTACCGGAATTATCCGAGGACTTTTGGGCACGATGTTTTATTTTGTGGTATTTTACAAGGTCCGGATACATTGCCAGAAAAATACGAGGTACGAAATTGTGTTCCTGCCTTGGACCGTTTCCGTCTGTTTTTGCAGATTTTTATGACGAGCTTTTACTCCTACAGAATTGGGTGATTTTTTTCTCTTGATAAGATTGCTCTAATTCCAGAGGAAATGCCACACACAAACTCTCCCTCAAGAGAGAAATTTAATACGTATGGAGCTCGTTTGATAATATGGATCTTTGGTTAGGCTTTCTCCGCCAGGCTCCAATTTATTACTCACTTGGGAAATAGAAACAATCTCGAGGCTTCCATTGCCGGCACTGCCAGTAAACAAGAGATGCTTTCCCGGCATTGTGCATGGAAATGAGTTGACGAGTACACTATCATGGAAACTGTCAAGCCAAATGGACTTGAGACGTTTTCTAAGCTTGAAGGTGTACACCGTCCATCTATGGTGATACAGAATATTAACCGACTAAATCTAAAGATAAACTAGAAATTCCACCACAGACTAACATGCGATTGATTGTAGATAACATGCTTTGAAATACCTGAAATACGATGTGAACGAAGAACGATGTGTGATTTTTTTTTAGCAATAACCTCGCTAAACAGACAACTTGATGGCCCTCATGAATTGGGTTTGTTTACTGTGAAACCTTGTAAAGACCTGGAACTTTAGACAATAAACATTACCCCCTCTAGCGGTAGACATCACGTTGAAGATTTAATGCTTTCCAATCCTACTCTGAGGGCAAGTGAATAGAGAACTGGACACTCATTATGTTTAAAGATACTGCACTCTACAGATTAGCTCTTGAACGGGTGGCACCCTGCTAGATGAATGATTCAGTCTTCTGTAGTCAGCTCTTTAACGGGTGGTACCCTGCTAGATAAATGATTCAGTCTTCTGTAGTCAGCTCTTTAACGGGTGGTACCCTGCTAGATGAATGATTCAGTCTTCTGTAGTCAGCTCTTTAACGGGTGGTACCCTGCTAGATAAATGATTCAGTCTTCCGTATACAGCTCTTTAACGGGTGGTACCCTGCTAGATAAATGATTCAGTCTTCTGTAGTCAGCTCTTTAACGGGTGGTACCCTGCTAGATAAATGATTCAGTCTTCCGTAGACAGCTCTTTAACGGGTGGTACCCTGCTAGATAAATGATTCAGTCTTCTGTAGTCAGCTCTTTAACGGGTGGTACCCTGCAAGATAAATGATTCAGTCTTCTGTAGTCAGCTCTTCAACGGGTGGTACCCTGCTAGATGAATGATTCAGTCTTCTGTAGTCAGCTCTTTACCGGGTGGTACCCTGCTAGATAAAGGATTCAGTCTTTCTTTTGAAGTCGGCTCTTTAACGGGTGGTACCCTGCTAGATAAATGATTGAGTCTTCTGTAGTCAGCTCTTTACCGGGTGGTACCCTGCTAGATAAATGATCCAGTCTTCTGTAGTCAGCTCTTGAACGGGTGGCACCCTGCTAGATGAATGATTCAGTCTTCTGTAGTCAGCTCTTTAACGGGTGGTACCCTGCTAGATAAATAATTCAGTCTTCTGTAGTCAGCTCTTGAACGGGTGGCACCCTGCTAGATGAATGATTCAGTCTTCTGTAGTCAGCTCTTTAACGGGTGGTACCCAGCTAGATAAATGATTGTCTTCTGTAGTCAGCTCTTGAACGGGTGGCACCCTGCTAGATGAATGATTCAGTCTTCTGTAGTCAGCTCTTTAGCGGGTGATACCTGCTAGATAAATGATTCTGTCTTCAGTAGTCAGCTCTTTTTCGGGTGGCACACTGCTAGACAAATGATTTAGTCTTCTGTAGTCAGCTCTTTAACGGGTGTTACCCTGCGGGATGAATCATTCCGTCTATAGTCAGCCCTTTAACGGGTGGTACCCTGCAAGATGAGTTATTCCGTCTATTGTCAGCCCTTTAACGGGCAGTACCCTGCTAGATGAATTATTCCGTCTATAGTCAGCCCTTTAACGGGTGGTACCCTGCCTATATAGAGTCAGCTGACTTCTCTAATCTCTAGAGGGTTGAGTTCATAAAACTAGCACATTCCAACATTTTGATAACAATAAGGAATGTTTTTGGTTGAATTAGAATTGAAAACCTTCTTCAATTGTGATCTGTTAACATTCCTGTTAAATACTCACTAGCACCCATGTTATAACGGATATAATTTTCCAAACCTCTCGACTTAAGTGTGAAGGTAAAGAAGTAGAATGCCACTCCGGAATGCGGCGCAATTTAAAATTACTCTTACTTCCATAAGGCGATAAAGTGGAAGTGAGGTGGGCAACCAAAGTTGATGTGAGGTGGGCAACGAAAGTGGATGTGAGGTGGGCAGCGAAAGTGGATGTGAGGTGGGCAACGAAAGTATGTGAGGTGGGCAACCAAAGTGGATGTGGGGTGGGCAACGAAAGTGGATGTGAGGTAGGCAAAAAGCAGATGTGAGGTGGGCAACCAAAGTGGATGTGAGGTGGGCAACCAAAGTGGATGTGAGGTGGGCAACCAAAGTGGATGTGAGGTGGGCAACCAGAGGGGATGTAAGGTGGGCAACCAAAGGGGATGTAAGGTGGGCAACCAAAGTGGATGTAAGGTGGGCAACCAAAGTGGATGTAAGGTGGGCAACCAAAGTAGTTGTAAGGTGGGCGACCAAAGTGGTTGTAAGGTGGGCAACCAAAGTGGATGTGAGGTGAGCAAACAAAGTGGATGTGAGGTGGGCAACCAAAGTGTATGTGAAGTAGGCAACCAAAGTGGATTTGAGGTCGACCATTAAAGTAGATGTGAGGTGGGCAGTCGGAGTACCCAGCAAAAATCAGCAACTAACGTTCTAAACGTTCAGTGAAACATCCCTACATCCCTCAAGATTAATTTACGATCGTCATCGGTACTCCGTCACAGACTTTTTGATGGCAAAAGAAGTCAACAGCCTTTTATCAAATTAACAGAGAAGGTACATGAGAAAAAAAAAATTGTAACCTTCGAGATAATACACCATGCAAATGAAGGGATCGAGCGAGAATAATATTAGGACCTAGCTATACTATCCTTCAGCTCGGCCCATTATAAGGCGAGGCAGTGTTATTATTGTGTTAAATATAACATATAAACCTCTAAAAAAAATTGTTCTTTCTCCTGTACGTAGACAATTTCCATTGCGGCGTTATTTTCTCTTAACGTTTGAGTAGTTTAAGGAAGTAACACCACCGTCAGAGCATTATTGTGCAATCCTATCCCAAAGTAATACAGCAACGACGCTGGCATTCATGCGTTACCATGTTACGACTGTCAGTAGAGAGGACTCGTTGAAAGCTATGATATTAAGAGCCGATCCCAACAGTGCACTTGTGAAGCACACAGTCGATGGGGATCCTACAGTGTCTGTTAACGATGCTGCTGAGATGAGCCGAGGAGGCGACATGCATCAGCGCAGATTGATTGAGTTGGCACTAATTAGGCATACCTAATTTCAACGCGTGAGAGGCTACCTTTGACTTGATATCAACATGAGCTGCCTATCATTAGAAAGTTCGCTCTTTATGGAAGACGGGCACTTCCCTCGGCCAAGGGTGCAGCGATTTTGATGAGTTAGGTGACCACTAATTTAGGTATTCATACAGTCAAGGAAGTGTTCGCCATCGTAGACAGTATGTAATGTGTAATCTGATATTTTGTTCATACAAGTATTGTATTACATAAATAAATGTTTGTTCATGTACCGTAGCGAGCAAAAATTGGTTCAAGGTTAGTCTGTAAACGGAAAAATCAATTCGACTTTCCCAACGTGGAATTTACCTTTGTATAGAAATTTCTCACGCTACTATTTGTGGACAAAGCCTCTTACTGAGTAATATTAATCAAATATCCCATGAGTTCAAATATGGAGCTGAAGGTGGACATTGAAGATTCCACTTAGTTTCAAGTCATAAGCGAATTTCGCTCGCTACTGTACATTCTACTGTAACTTTAGTTTTGGGAGCACACTAGCGAGGGCGGAACGTCGATTTGACGAAACGTCGACGCAGAAATAAAGTCAACTTTCTATTGAATGCGAGTGAATTTTTTTTTCTGATGAGCTGATTCAACTATGGGTATATAACTTGCAGTGTAAAATACAGAAGATGTCAAAAATATAACACCGTAATTCAATAATTATTCTTGAGTAAATATCCTTAAAAAATTGTAATTGGACACCTCCGTCAGAGAAGTATTTATTCACTATCACCCACAGTGACTGCACGCACGCTTTGGTGTATAATGGCTGGCATCAACCTTGGTGGGGGAGATGATACAATCAATTATTAGACGGAACTCCACGTCCAGCTGAACTATCCTCTTGATGCTAACGAGAGTAACCACCGCAAAGACTAAATAACACTCATCAATACATGTCTTCAAAGACCTAACAGCACACGCATTAATAAATTCAAAGACCATCAACTCACGCATTAATAAATGTCTTCAAAGACCAAATAACGCACGCATTAATAATTGTCTGCATAGCCTAAACAACGCACGCATTAATAACTAGGATTTAAGGATTTAAAATTTATTTAGGTATAATGACATGTTGACAAAATAACAGAAATATCAGAATACACAGATGATACGTACCAAGTCTTCGTCAGCGTGAGCTGTTCTGAAGACAACATTTGCTACCTGGGTGAATTTAATATTAACTTAAAACTAGGGTTGAAGAGTAAGGACCAACCGATGGACATTGTTGAAGGACATCCTCTACTCTCCACTTTTTAATATGTCGAGACAGATGCAAGCATTACATTAGACCATTAAT
>SDVV010043970.1:0-10201 GCA_016164225.1 Gammarus roeselii
TCTCTAATCCTCTTGATCAGCACTCTCCCGTACAACTTACCAACCACACATAACAGACTGGTACCTCTCGAGTTGCAGCATTCATTTTTATCTCCTTTGCCCTTATATAGCGGAACAATGCAGGCACTGCGCCACTCACTCGGTACCACGCCTGCCGCAAAACACAAGTTCAGTAACCTCACCAACCATTCGACAATCGTTACTCCACCCTTCTTCAGGCACTCGGTGGCAACGCCATCCAAACCAGGGGCTTTCCCTGCTTTCATCACGTCCACCGCCTCCTGCACCTCTTCCTTGGTAATGTCCGCAACAAGTCTTTCTCCCAAAACTGGCATCCGAGCACCACCACCCACAGCAACAATGTCAGCCTCTCTGTCATCCTCGACATTCAACAACTCGAGGATGACAGAGATGCTGTCATTTTTGCTGCGGTAAACGGTTCCAAATTATTGGTATTCTGATTGGAGAAAAGTTACCGGCCACTGACGATCTAAATGGTTTCAGCCGCAGTTTCTGTCCATTATTTCTGTTCCATGGGTTATGACCTCGGTCAATGAGGCCCTCTAGGTTAGCTCTAGTAAACCCGTTTAGGGTTTACTAGAGCTAACCTACGTTTGAACTGACCTCTAAGTCGTCTTCTTTCATTGATATCAGTTCAAGTTCGTCAAGTCTATGCGGATATGTCTTATTTCTCTGTACCGAAATCATTTATGTGGCTTGGTGCTGAAAACATTCCATTTTGTTGATATCCCTCCTTAGGTGGGGGACCAAAACTGTAGTGGGAGTTTCTGGATATAAAGCCAAGGATTATATTGTCGTTCATGTAGCGAGCTTTCAATTGATTTTTTCACTTGAGATTTTGGTGATTAATATTCCAAGGTCTCGTTGTTGGTCGACTTCAGTCATAGGCTTGCATAGGCTTTGCATAACAGTGTATTTTTCAATATTAAATTTCATTTGCCACTTATCAAACCAGTTCACATGTGTGTTAAGATCCCTCTGGATAGTTATGCGATCAAGCTCATAGTTCGCTTTGTGGCAGAGTATAGAGACGATATCGGGGTCCAGGTCATTTAAATAGATTATAAAGAGAAGGGGCCCAAGAACACTGCCCTGGGGTACTCCTGATGTTACCATAGCCCGCTGACTTCTTCCTTCTCTGACAATGACCCGTTGCTTGCGACCCGTAATTCAATTTCGGAACCACCTGGCCACGTTGCCAGTTATGCCAAGCGCCTCCACTTTTCTCAGTAGGCGTTCATGGGGGAGCATATCAAACGCTCTTTGGAAGTCAAGATAAATAAGGTGGGCAGCTTTATTTTCATCATATATCTCGGTTATCTCATTGAAAAAGTCCATATGATTGGACAGGCAGCAAAGTTTGCTCCTGAAGCAGTGCTTGGTTTCCTTGAAGAGGTGTTATTGTGGTCTCTCGCGACGATGGGTTGGTTGCTCTCGAGATGAAGTGCTTTTTCTCGATGATCCTGTGGTTTCTCTCGATGATGATGGGTATCTCTAGATAATGAGGTCGTTTTTCTCGATAATGAGGTGGCTTCTCTCGATGATGAGAGAAGCGTTGGTCGATTGGACATGAACCCTATAGATAGATTGAATATGTATCAGCGGGTAGAACTTGCAGTGCAACGTGGCAACGCTTTGAGTGTACAAGTAGTTTGTAAGCCTTCAACTCGGGGAGTTATAGATCGGATATTTGTTGAAGGAGAGAGGGAAGGCTGTTACTCCAACAGGGCTTGAGGCGGCGATTGCATGATTGGCGAGCGTTGGGGCCACAACCTCTGTGGCGAGCGTTGGGGCCTTTGGGAGGCCCATTTCTACAATAGATAGATTGAACATGGACCATATAGATTGATTGAACACGAACCATATAGATACATTGCACAAGGATCATATAGATAGATTGATCATGGACCATATAGATAGATTGAAAATGTATCATAAAGAAAATCAGGAACGGAATTTAATTGTTAAATACTTTGCAATGCGGCGAAATTCCTCTAACAAATAACTCGAACATAGGGTAAATTCATAGAAAATTTCTCGTAGTGTACATTTGCTGCGGAACGAGTGTCTCCAACAACCTGGCAAAAATACCACAACAATCATACAAGGAGAAATGGGAAAACGTAGATGAAAAAAATGGTCGGCGACATCAACCTGCATAGCAAACAATGTTATTTATATATCAATAGTCATTGTGAAAGGCATAGAATTTTATTTACATTACTCAAAGCATTACACGAAGAATTTTATTGAGGATAACTCCAACTGGATGAATTTTGTTCCTCCGCATACAATGATTGATTCTATCAAATGATAGTACGCAGAGGAATTATTTAATGGTAACAGCGCATCGATGGTAAAAAGTTCGACAGAAAAAAAAAATCCTAAAAAATCTCCACTGCTGACCGTCACACATAGTGTGAAAATCAATGTGAGGTCCAATGTACAGCTCATCGTCAGAAAGCAAGCCGAGATACTTGATATGAAACTCATATTCTAATACATTGTTGTTGAAAATGATTCTATCACCTGTGATGAATAATCAACATGAACAACGGGTTGGTCAAAATCGTCATATTGGGCATAGTAGGCAGCATCATCAACAAATATAACACTATTCAGTTCAATTAGTTAATTATCATTTGTATAAGATATTTAGAAAACGGGGCCCAAGACTGATCCTTGAGGAACACCAATTTTTTTTGACCAAACTTACGATTTTTTTGTCGTTTCTAAGTACATACTGATTCTTCATGGACAAATTACTATAAAGAATGAGCAAACGTTAACACGAACACCATAATCCTGTACCGCCCACAAGGGAGCCTTCACGAGTCAGGCGAACCAACTCGATCACGATGCCTTGCCAGCGTGGCGGCGTAAGTCCCTCAACCCACCCTTTTTCCTTTACCCTGTTCTGTTTCCTCGCCGGTAAGGATTACGCCATGTGAGTTGTCTCTGCGGTGATGACCGACACTTCAAGACACTAGAGCCCCCACATTTACACTGTTTGTATCAATGACAAGTGAACAACCCCTCTCACTTCAATCCTACAAAACATGCTTGTTCCACATTAGGTTATCCTTGCCCTCGTCTTGTTAGTGCGTTGCAGTGCAGCTGACGGACATAAACACGCTGCAACTAATAATGTTCTGGTGTCCACGGGTAAAATTAAACCACACAAGTGGCCGTTTGTCAACTGCCAAACAACCCACAAAGTTAATTCAGACAGCAGCAATAATGCTCTACCCCACCACTAAGTCGGTCACCCCTTTCTTGCCTCACCACAAGCGTATCGGTGGGTATTGATGATTTTGAGCGGTGCGCTGGCACGGTTCCCACCGCCGCAAGCGGAAACCGAGCTAATCATCAACAGCAAACATAATCCTGCAAATTTCTTGACAAAATACCCTAATCAACTTCATCAAATACCGTACGCAGGTCAAAGAATAGACTAACGTTGTCAGTTTTATCATGAAATGATGGAAGAATCTTGCTAAGAATGTGTTTGGGTTGTAACGGAAACCGAAGGGCACAGTAGACATAACATTAGCAATAAAAAACTAGTACAATCGAGTGTGGATGATCTCTTTTCAGATATTTTGTTGAAAATCAATAGACGTTAGTCACCGAATTTCAGGACAAGGATAAAACAGGCATGTTTGAGAACGTGGTACAAACACTCATTTCCATACTTCTGTTGAAAACATGACCGAGAAGAGAATAAATTACATGACAAAAGATGTTTGTATATTCTATTGATATCGTTATCATTTAGTTGGATATTGCTTGGTTGAATGACAACTCTTTGGGGCTGATTTCTAATAAGTTCTGTTGCGATGGATGTGAGAATGGAGTCAATGTATCAGCAAGTGGATAAACATAAACATTATGAGAGATTTTGTAATTTTTTCCAGTTCAACGAGCAGCTCCTCACAAATTAGCCATGTTTTTATGAAGAAATTAGGTGCAATACAAAATTTCTCGCCATAATACATTTTATACACTGTTCAACAACAAGCGTGAGCATATTGCCATAAGTATTAAATGATTTGCCAGTGGATTGAACATTATTCAAACGTTTGTATAATCTACATTTCTTTGGTATAACGTAGTTCAAGTCAAGACTGAGGCCCGAGGAATATTCTTTTCACACAATTATTTTCGCTTCTCGAAGAGAAACCCGATCAAAATTCAATACATAGATTATATCTTTCAGTATTGTGATGGCATCAAATGGGCTTGGTGTGCCTACATTTTATCATTACTTGAATGCGAAACCTTTCTAACAAAACCGTCTACACATCAATCATCTTCAAGTTCTCTAGAAAAGCGACTGGAATCATCACAGGCATTTTGAAACTCATCAGATAATCACAGTCAACAACATCCGATAAGTGGTTATTTTAATGAACAACAGAAACTTAGAACTTGAGTTACAACAGAACAGCGTTCCAGATTTGACTATCTCTGGGAAGAAGCTAATTAAAGCCTGCCAACTGGGTAGAAATTTCCCAAATTTGGAAACGGTAAAGTACATTGAATAAATTAACGTCGGAATCGCCGCACAATGTGATATTAATTGAGAGATTGGGGGTCACGTCTGAGTTGAGAATGCTACCATCCGGAAGTCTGCATAAACATAAAAAAAATGAATCATGATTTGCTAACTTTTCTCGAATATTGTTACGTAACTAATCAGTGATGGCATTTAATTCTTCAGATAACAGTACACTATTGAATTCTCTTATAAATGCTGTAAATAACATTAAAACAGCAATTACGAAACAGCTTTAATATGAAACTGAGTTCATCCGCATTTGCGCTGCAAATATTAACTTCGAAAACGGAAAAAAGTGGTCATCATATAAACTAAACATGAATGCTATTTCTGATTCGGCGATATCCGTAAGGTCACAGTTGAATTCAGGAACATCATCACAGTCGACGTTGGGACGAAAAACGTTGGATAATCCACGTTTTTATTTAGAAACAGAAGAACTCTACGTTGAAACACATAAATATTGACCATTTTCATGAGGCTTTCCTCCAGCCAATGGATGTCGTAGATGTCAGTACCCAATTTTGGTTTATCTTCAGATAACAGTTTGGTTTATCTGCGGATAACAGTTAGGCTTATCTCGTTGCACGTTTATCTCGTTGCACATTGCACGTTTTGATGGTGTTGCTGCATTAAGTTATGTAGCTGAGGAATTCACCCTCAGCTCAATGTAGTGAGACGAGCTGCAACGAATTCAATTTGAACTTTCCTTTCGACAATATAAATCTTGTTTTTAATGAAGACATTCATGGGTTGTTTACAAGAACTGAATAGTCATTGCTTGACGAGGAAATTAAATGATTTAATAATGATAATTTTTATTATTTTAATAAATTTAATCTTAGTAATAATTGAATGCTGTAAGATAAAGGTAGTGATTCCTGTTCCACTTGGTCAACTTCACTCTTAATTTTCTTCATATCCTTGTCATCTGTTGTAATGAAGTTGCAGATGTCAAAGTGTTCAATCCATCTATGAACCAAAACAATTCAACGTGTTATGTCATGGGAACCAGAGCAGTCTTCATAAATAATTTTTGTCAGCGCTTGTATTTTCCGAAGAGAATATTTCGATAAAGTTTACATATTACCAATTTTACATAATTCAGCTTCAGGGATTTTTTTCGAGACTCCTGAATGGTTTCGTCATCTAGATCAAAAATGGTACTTAAGGAACTGGGCGAGTCACGGTCAATATCTGTCACGTCCATACTATAAAACGATCATTAGCGGTTGAACGGTCCTGCGCTTGGTGGCCAAGCGCTTGGGAGGTAAGGGACTCAAACAGATAAAACGTACTTACACGTATATTCAACAGCAGACGGAAAAAACATATTGTTTTTATGACTCGATAAGAAATCGAATTGGTGCAGTAGTTTTAGATAAGCCTTGATAATGGAATGACTTTCCTGGTACCAACTGTACAGCATCAGCCGTCGCACTGCATCTTCAGAGCAGCAACCATGTTTGCACGCGTGCATGGCCACCTCATAGTTCAGTCTAGAAGTGCCTGCTCACAGTCTGGCAACAGTCCTGAAGGGTCTGCACACACTCCTTCAGGACCTGATCATTGTCCTGCAGAACCTACTCACAGAGCTGCAAGGTCTGCTCACAGTCCTGCAGGACCTGCTCAAAGGCCTGCAAGCCTTGCTCACAGTCCGGTAGGGTCTGCTCACAGTCCTGCATGCAGGACCTGCTCACAGTCCTGCAGGACCTGCCCACAGTCTTGCAGGACCTGCTCACAGTCATGCATACTCTTGTCTTGTGTTTGGTGAAATGGACCGTGTAGGGCATCAAATAGCTCAACTTCGAAGCCAGAGCACCTACTGACCTTAATCAGGACAAACAAAATGACCGAAGAAATCGAACGACGAGCAATTGGTCACCCTGGTCAAAGAAGGTCAACATTGCACTGGAACAAAGTCGCTCATTTTAAACAAAAAAGTGTAATGATAAATTTGTATGTCAAATAGTTTCAATTGATGTGTTCATTTCAATAGTGTTGTAGATACATATTGAATGGGAGTTGTGTTCGAATACAGCACTATTTAACTAAACCTTTACTAGAGTGATCCAACGTAACTCGTCGGTCGCGTTGAATATTGAAAGGATTCAGGTGTCGTCGATTTCGATTACGAGTAGCAGGAGAGATACGTCCTGTTTAATGAGGTGTCCATAGCGTCAAGTGATCAATAAAACAGACGTATCATCAGGAAGTAGCCACTGTTGAACAATCCGTAAAAATGTATGTATAATATATATTTCCGTGAACGAAATAGAGTGTATAAAAAAAACTAATTTATATGGCCGATTTGTGATATTCAGAGTGGTAGTTTCGATACGGATACTGCCAGCTGTGCAGCTATTTACCTTTCATTGACACACTCTGCAGTTTCACAATCATCCCACTCTGTCTGGGTCAGTGGAAGCCCTTCTGCTCGAGCTTCTGGCCCTCTCGTTCTGTGTTCCTACAATCGGTGTGGACCCGTTTAGGAAGGGGAAGGATCTCATCTGAGGTGGAGCGGGAGGGTGCTGAACACACAGAGAGGGAAGGCTAGTGGAGGGGACAGGGAGAGGAGGTGGGGTGGGTTGTATCACCCGCTAATTTAACTTGAGAGCATTGGGGCGGGAGGGGATAATTAGAAGAGTTAATGAACCTGTTGGGGTTGGGGGAGGAAGGTGGAGGGTCTGGGACATGGTGATACAAACGCTGCCTCGTACTCGGTTACTTGGTAGGTTGTCACTAAGTACAGGCTATTAGTACGCGCTTATGAACGGCCAAGTTGTCACCACATACTGAGGACAACACGTACAGAGAACAGACGTAAAGATATCAGTGTTATCATCACACGTACAGGTAGGACAATCACATGTTACTTACGTAGGGATCGCTCTCTTGTCACACTCACGTGAGACGCGCAACACGTGTATGTTACGCCGAGATACACAATGATAGCCATCCATTTCGAATCACATGCCAATAAAATTAGTGTCAGCCCCTTCTTTTGATAACATTTTTTACAAGTGGCTGTTATTGCATTATTCTCTCCCAACTAGACTCACGTTATGGTGGGGAATATAAATGTATTGAACCATACAGTGAGCTATGAGTTTGATTTGACTGATACCCCGATGGTATAAGATAATTCAATCATGTGCATACGTGTTGGGATAAGCAATAGAATGAAACGAAAAAATATAACATTGACAATAGGAAAAAAGAACTGCATACTGTCTCCCCCAAAAATTAGGATTTCATTTGCTTTACAAATCATTGTTACGCAATGCACTTGAAGAAGAAATGCGTATAAACTTAGAATGTTGAATAAATTAAATGTAAGTCAATGTATGGACTGTGAGTTGTTTGCTTGCAGAAGAATGATGGATAAGAACAGAATCGTAATACAACTAAGAATAGTATGCATCAATGTGTTTGTAAGTCTTCATCAATAAAATAATCCAAGCCACTCAATTCATCCTCCTTAAAAGGAAAATTCTCCCAAAATGTAGGTACCCCTGATCAACTCCCAACAACCTTCTTGTATTCCTCGTGAATCCTCCCTCCCGCATCCTGGGATTTCCCATACCGCATTCATCCGACTCTTGCATTCCTCTGATTGTCTCCCTCCCCCCTTGTATTCTCTGTGACTTATATTCTTCCACCCCCTTCATTCCCCTCGACTCACACTATTCCACATCTTTGTACTCCCCTAACTCACTCATTTAAGCCCCTTGTTTTCCTCCTCAATCACTCTCTACTCTCCACCCTCTTTTTTCGCCCTGACCCGCTCCCCTAAATTTCTGCTCCCAAGCAGAAGTGCCCCGATGTAAGGATCCCTCCTCTCCCCCACCCCCCTCCCCAACCCAGTCTCATCTCGTTAGCCGCCATCATGCAAACACCCGCCCCAAGCTCTTAATTAAGCTATTGCATAAACTCAAATGCTTCATTACTCATTTGCAAACAAGTTTGTTGGTGCAACCACGTCCCCATCTTTCTCATGGCACAACGACGCGGCGAGTGACGGCGTCCAGTACTCTTGTTACATGGACGGTCAGTGGCGCATTCGTAACGTGATCACAAGTCTGCTGGGGATCACAGCGACTCGGCGAGTGACGGCGTCCAGTACTCTCGTTACATGGACGGTCGGTGGCGCATTCGTAACGTGATCACAAGTCTGCTGGGATCACAGCGACTCGGCGAGTGACGGCGTCCAGTACTCTCGTTACATGGACGGTCAGTGTGTCATGTCCCCATACTTAGGTGATGTCAATGCGTAACAAAAAAGATTTCCGGAGAGTAGACGCTCATCAATAAATCCCTATTACATTAGACATTAGACAGGTCGGGTAGTATAGTCCGACAAGGTAGTTTATAATACAAGAACCTATGAGCAGTAAACAAGCTGATCTGAAGCGAACGGAAATCATTTGGGTGCATACAGCAATTAAGATGACGCCCGGTGCAGGGACAATTACGTCACGGGCCACGCTTGTGACGGAAGTGAAACGGATGGAGGAGCAAGGGATAGTCTGGGGAGTAGTGTTGACTCGACCCCGATGCCGACTGGTTACTTGCCTGTGCTCGCTCCTCTTACACCTAACTTAAATTCACATCTTTCTTGACTTGTATATTTGCAAATATATCAGATATATATTCCACTCTTGTTTATCTAGAAGTTCTCAGTTTTCAATATCGTGAGATACAACTCAGTGGCGCATTCGTAGTGTGATCACAGGTCTGCTGGGGATCACAGCGACGCGGCAAGTGACAGCGTTTAGTACTCTCGTTACATGGACGGTCAGTGGCGCATTCGTAGTGTGATCACAGGTCTGCTGGGGATCACAGCGACGCGGCAAGTGACAGCGTTTAGTACTCTCGTTACATGGACGGTCAGTGGCGCATTCGTAGTGTGATCACAGGTCTGCTGGGGATCACAGCGACGCGGCAAGTGACAGCGTTTAGTACTCTCGTTACATGGACGGTCAGTGGCGCATTCGTAGTGTGATCACAGGTCTGCTGGGGATCACAGCGACGCGGCAAGTGACAGCGTTTAGTACTCTCGTTACATGGACGGTCAGTGGCGCATTCGTAGTGTGATCACAGGTCTGCTGGGGATCACAGCGACGCGGCAAGTGACAGCGTTTAGTACTCTCGTTACATGGACGGTCAGTGGCGCATTCGTAGTGTGATCACAGGTCTGCTGGGGATCACAGCGACGCGGCAAGTGACAGCGTTTAGTACTCTCGTTACATGGACGGTCAGTGGCGCATTCGTAGTGTGATCACAGGTCTGCTGGGGATCACAGCGACGCGGCGAGTGACGGCGTCCAGTACTCTCGTTACAAGGACGGTCAGTGGCGCATTCGTAGTGTGATCACAGGGCTGCTGGGGATCACAGCGACGCGGCGAGTGACGGCGTCCAGTACTCTCGGTACAAGGACGGTCAGTGGCGCATTCGTAGTGTGATCACAGGTCTGTTGGGGATCACAGCGACGCGGCGAGTGACGGCGTCCAGTACTCTCGTTACATGGACGGTCAGTGGCGCATTCGTAGTGTGATCACAGGGATGCTGGGGATCACAGCAACGCGGCAAGTGACGGCGTTTAGTACTCTCGTTACA
>SDVV010043971.1:0-10200 GCA_016164225.1 Gammarus roeselii
ATATATACATGTATATACATAGACAGACACTAGGCTGAATCCCCCCTGGATGGAGGGTGGCCGACGGCAAGGCGCATCTGACACGCTCACCCGGTCCGGTAGGAATCCTCCAACACACACTCCGGGTCCCGCGTGCGATCCGATGTTCCTTGTCAGCAGCAGGGCCCGACAGCGTGACTGGTTTACCCCCGCCACGTCATGATGACCAGGTCCCCTCCCACCCACGGCCAACCCGTTTCTCAACGAGGTGCAAAGGGCGAGAGAGCAGATCTCCACTCACGCCTATTCATTGCACGCTCTCTCGCTACCTTCACATTCAAGTCTCTCCTTCCTAACGCCTGCTTCACTCCAACCATCCACCAAACTTCGGTCTCCCTCTAGGCCTACGGTCACTCGTCTCCGCCTCCATCAGTTTTTGTAACAATCTTCCTTCATCCATCCTCCCCATATGCCCGGACCATCTCATAACACACGAATCCACTCCGTCCTCCAACTTCTCCACCATCCCCGTTCTGATTCGAACCACGTCGTTAGTAAACCTGTCTCTCAGCGAAACTCCAGCCATGCTCCTTAAACACTTCATCTTGCAGACCTCAAACTTCTTCTCTCCTCAGCTCACACCATCTCCCCAGTCTCATACAAACTCATACAACCCTCTCTTCGCATCCATCCCTAACGTCCTGCAGCTCATTACACTCTCCAGTGCACACAGCACTTTAGACCCCTTCTTCACTCGCTACTTCACGTCAGTTTCCACTAGTTCGTCTTGTCCACTCGGGAGCCCAGGTACTTAAAACACTGAACATCTTCCAACAACTCTCCATTCAGGAGGACACTTATTTTACTCGCAGCGTCAGTTCTTGAGCATCTCATCGCTTTATTTATACCCACGTTCACCCGAAACTTCCTCCTCTCATGCGCTCTACCACACTCAGACACTGGCCTACATAGTTTCTCCTCCGAGTCTGCCACCAGCACCGTATCTTCCGCTAACATCATCTGGCTCAACTGCCAACTTCGCTCATTCTCTTCCAACAGCCCCAAGCCACGACCCAGCACACTTGCGTTTACCTTCCTGATAATTCTATTCATGTAGCTAGAAATTGAACAGCCAGGAAGACATCACGCAGCCTTGTCTCCGACCCATTTTCACTGCAAACCAATCAATCACCTTGCTTCCCACTCTGACATATGCTCTTCTGCCAACATAAAAACTCTGCACCGCTTTCAACAAATTTCCGCCCTCTCCATACAAACGCAACACCCTCCACAGCGCTTCCCTGTCAATCCTGTCGTATGCCTTTTTTCAAATCCATGAAGGCCCGTGACACATCCTTTTCCTTTGCAAGGTTACTTCTCACAGACCTGTCTCACCGCAAAAATCTGATCGGCACACCCTCTGTCATGCACACAGACATGCACACAGACATGCCTACAGACATACACACAGACATGCACTCAGACATGCACACATACATGCATACAGACATGTATACGTACATGCATACAGACATGCACCCAGACATGCATACAGACATGAATACAGAAATGCATATAGACATGCATACAGACATGCATGCATACAGACAGACACACAAACATGCACACAGACATGAATACAGACATGCACACATACATGCATACCAACATGAACACAGACATGCACACCGACATGAATAAAGACATGCATACAGAAATGCATATAGACATGCATACAGACATGCATACAGACATGCACACAGACATGCACCCAGACATGCATACAGAGATGCATATAGACATGCATATAGACATTCATACAGAGATGCATATAGACATGCATACAGACATTCCGATAGACATGCATACATTTATGAATATAGACATTCATAAAGACATGCATGCATACAAACATGTATGTATATAAAAATGCATACAGGCATGCATACATACATGCATACAGACATGCACACAGACATGCACACATATATGCACACAGACATGCATATAAACATGCATACAGACATCCATATAGACAGGCATACAGATATGTATATGGATATGCATACAGACATGCATGCATGCATGCATACAGACATGCATGCATACAGACATGCATACATACATGCTTACATACAGACATGCATACAGACATGCATGCATACAGACATGCATACAAACATGCATATAGACATGCATATAGGCATACATACAGACATGCATACCAACCTGCATACTGACATGCATACAGACATGCATACAGACATGCACACAGACATGCTCATAGACATGCACACAGGCATGCATACAGACATGCATACAGACATGAGTACATACATACATGCATACAGACATGCATGCTCGCAGACATGCATGAAGAAATACATGAAGACATGCATATAGACATGCACACAGAAATGCATACAGACATGCGTACAGACATGCGTACAGACATGCATATAGACATGCACACAGACATGCATACAGGCATGCATACAGACATGCACACAGATATGCACACAGATACGCACACAGACATGCATACATACATGCATGCAGACATGCATACAGACATGTACACAGACATGCACACAGACCTGCTCACAGGCATGCTCACAGACATGCACACAGACAAGCATACAGACATGCATATAGACTTCACACAAACATGCACACATACATGCATACAGACATGCACGTAGACATGCACACAGACAAACAAACAGACATGCCTACATACATGCACGCATACATGCATATGGACATGCATATAGACATGCATATAGACATGTATATAGACATGCATACAGACATGACTGTAGACATGTACACAGACATGCAAACAGACATGCACACATATATGCATACTGACATGCATATAGACATGCACACAGACATGCATATGAACATGCATACAGACATGCATACATACATGCATACATACATGCACACAGACATGCATGCAGACAGGTATACATTCATACACTCGCATGCATACAGACATGCATAGAGGCATACATACAGACGAGCATACATATATGCTTACATACATGCATACAGACATGCACGCAGACATGCACACCCACATCCACACACATGCATACTGACATACACACAGACATGAATATAAATATGCACACAGACATGCATACAGTCATGCACAAAGACATGCATAGATACTCATGCATTCAGACATAAATACAAACAAGCATACAGATATGCATACAGATATTCATACAGACATTCATAGACATGCACACAGGCATGCATGCTAGCATACATACATACATGCATGCATACATACATACATGCATACAGACATGCATACAAACATGCACACAGACATGCAGGCGTAAATACATACAAACATTCATAAACATACTATGGCCTTGGGAGACAGTGCTGAGCCTCATCCGACGTCTCCAAAAGTTGCCCACGGAACACAACTCCGTCGGCAACATGATGTCTGCAGTGCGTTTGATGCTGTTTGTCAACGACTGTCAGACCGTCCGTCAACTGAATACACCAGACAATTTCCGCTTGAACGACGGAGAATTTTTGAAATCTTTAACAACGGAAATTCAGACGGAAAATTATCTAAACTTATCTGTTTTTTCACATGTTTCTTTTCAACAGTGCACGTTACAGGCTCTGTATTTTTTCCTCTAATGATACTTTTACATCTTATGTTTACATAACTTATGCAGTGAATTTTTCCTTTCCTACTTATATTAAAAGTGCGGTCTGTTGTGCTTTGGACTTTAAAAGAGCACTCTTATTAGCGCAAGCTACGGTTAGGGTAGTTTTTTTTCTATCGTACCATACAACTTTTCCCTCCTTCCCCTGCAGTGGGACCTGGTCTGCGAGCACTCCTTCGACCCCACCCTGGCCCTGGTGCTGCTGGGGGCCGCGGGGCTCGTGGGCAACTTCATCTTCGGCTACTTGCAGGACGTGTGAGTCAAAACATGCGCAAGTCGGTTTCATCTCCCGACTGTCTCTATTAATAGACACCAGCGCCCAACAGATAAGCATGGATCCCCCGGGGCCAACCAGAGCTATGGAGTGTTGGGTGTGTTTTCAATTCAGGGTTGTAAGGAACACAGAGTTTTTTTGTGAAAATATCCGGTGTTTTGGAGCAAAAATGTGGATTATTTGGGTAAAAGAAAATATAAAATGGTAAACGTGCATTTTAATGCCTGTTTACCAAAACACACACGCATTTTGATGTGTGTTTACCATATGGATTATACCTCTATACCATTGACTTGCCTGATGCCTTTATTCAGTTTAATGAGCTGAATACTTGATACTCAGCCTGATTCATTAGCTGAACTTATGATATTCCTCCTGGAGATTATTGATGATTTGACTACTCCTGAATTATGCCTGTTCATGTCAGAAATAGGTTCACTCCCTGCAACGTTAGCTTTGATAGAATGTCTGATCTCCACATTCGGTGGTGCACACTAAATGGCGTAACTGGCTAGGAAACGAGGAAGTTGAGAAATAAGTCATCTGTAACCAGACTCTCACAGACCAATAAATTTGATTGTGATTATGATGACTGGGGAAATCTACAAGTATCTACAATCCTAACTGCTAAAAGTTCTGCAACTGTCTAGCGTCTAAAAACCAACTGTGAGTATCAACGTGCCAAATTTGCAACAATCTGTAAGTAACAGTTACTTTGACTTGCATCTAATATTTGGCTGGCAATCTCATTGCGTTGTGAAAGCGCAACTTCCAAGAGTTATAATAATATAAGCCTTCAAGTTTGTGAAATTGAATCTCAAATAACACAGAATAAAAAAATTCCTTTGTTGTTACAACTTGTTTGTGACGTCTGTGTTCAACTCCAACTTAGTGTTAGACTGGCGATGGGCCTAATACTTAACTAAGTTATGGTAACTAAGTAATTTAATTCAATGACTGGAATGTTTGAATTTCTTTATTGAAATTCAATTTCAATGCATTTTTTACTTCATTCAGTGCTTGTAATGTTTTTTTTCTCAAGATTTATAAGTTCTTTATCATCGTACAATACAGCTACATTTATTATGTAGATACATACTGTTTACCTATGTTGTTATGACCATGTGGCGGGCTTATTGTCCTACAGAAGATATAGATTAGGCCTAGTTAATTTGGTCTCTTTTAGGTACACAAGAAGTAATTGAGATACAATTATTTCATGAGGTACATACATGAAATATGAAATAATTGAAAATGAAATATCAAATAATTTAAATTTGAAAGCAGCAGGGTCGTTTACGTCGTTATCACGTTTATTTTTAAAAAGTTCTGTCATATGTGCTTGATCATTTATTATCATTCTATTAGAATTATTTGACTCATTCGAGTATTTCTGATTCCTCTCTCTTCGATGGCTTACTCTTCTAACTTCGTATATACCTTAGGAACGTCGAAATTTGAGCTTCCCAAAACAATATTGTTGTGTACAAATTGAATACATAGAATATTAAACTTGTTTATTATACCCCTCTGTGGTAACAACCTTAGTTGTTACGTGTAAAGTAAACATAATGTATTTGTGTAAATCTGTAATTCTGTATTTGAATAAAAGTATGAATATTCTATTTATAAAAAAGTGTAACTTGCATCGAAAACATAAGGCGATTGGTATGGCTGTAGAGGAGGTGGAGGTCTTAATTGTGACCTCATAATTAATAATAACTAATGATGGTAGCTACTGTGTAAACATTGTGAAGACCTTTTTTCTTCTCTGAGTTTTTTGGTATTATATTATCACAATTGAGTAATTCAAGTGATGGTGCACGTAATTACTGTAAGGTAGCACCTCGCAAACATTTCTTCTCTCGTGAAATGTCTATTACAATTAAAAAATGTTAGTATTACTTACTTTAACGTATGATATATTTAACTACTCAAGTTAGTAAAGTAACTTAGTTAATAGCTACTTAATAGTCAGGAGCCCCCGGAGTACATCTGAACTAATCAAGGGAAATGGGATGTACAACCCTAAAAAAAAACTTTTTAACAAGGTACCTTTGGTAGTACTGTCAGGTTGATTTCCAGGTGACCCCCAAAAAAAGGCCCATTGGGCATAAAAAATGGTGGGTAAAATGGGTATGTACCCGGGTATATATCCACTACAACCCCGGTTTTCGTGGGTTGATATCGACATTTGGATTTGGAGTGTAAAACAGACATAGACGTTGCCTCAGCCTCACATGAAATGAAGCTCACCTGTGGTGTAGTCATACTTGAAACGATACTTCCATGCAGTAATGTATGGCTTGACACTTTTCCCATTGCCAGTATTTATCCGTTCACAATTGCCTCATTCTGAATTGCTTCACTCTTACAGAAGATCCACGACTAGCCGCTCAAGAAGAACGCCTGCATCATTTAGCTACCGAATTACTGGCCCTATTCATGCCAGTTGTTCTTCATCCCCACATACATATTCTCAACACATGGCATTTCCTCCTATACCAGCTTTTTTGGAGGGCCTCGCAGGAGAGGACGCCCCATCATCATGAATATTCCACTCGGACACACGACTTTTCTGATAGAGTTACACTTTGCCGACCGTATGGTCATCCAAGCTGGTAATTCTTTGCGGTTCACGTATAAATACTCAGATCTAAAACTTCCTAGCTCAAACTCCCTTGCTTTTTTACCTTCCACTCTTCATATTAATAAATGACATTATTTCTCTACCAGCCCTTTAGAATGAACCGCGAGAGAGAAGACGACTTTACACAAGTTCTTCGACGTAAACGAGTCTTAACTCAAACTCTTTGTCATTCAGCTTGGGTCGGAGACCATCCTTCTTCATCTACCTGAGTGTTCTGTGCGTGTTCGGCATCGCTACGGCCTACGCCCCCAGCTTCTACTGGTGGCTGGCGTGCAGGATCGGGGTGGGCTTCACCGTCCCCGCTGTCATGTCGACGCCCTTCGTGCTGTGTGAGTCTAGAGGCTCAATGAGGGAGAGAAGTTATTCATACTTGGTCATGATTCTGAACACTAAATAAATGTATACTGAAAAAATGGTCAATTCAGCATTCAAAGCATCTCGTGATGGCGGAGAGTGTTTCATTTATAACTACCATTAAGAATATAGGCGAAAGGTTCTAAATTGAGGCTATTGCATTACTCGATGTACATGCTCTTGATCAATTAAGTTATGTGATAAGCTAAATTGAACAATACGCAATTTCTAACAAGGGCACATTGAGTGTCTTTTTATGTGAACCTGTCAAACATCTGTGTCTTATTGTTGAATTTTTACCCTGGTTTGATGGGCATCGATTAACCTGAACACACTACCGGTATCTTGTCCCTGTGTGTATTCCTGACGTGGTATGACCTTATCTTCCTTGGTCCTCCATCACCCTAACACGCGGTGCCAATCATGTGACACCTCCTGATTTTTGGCAGCCTCTCCACTCTGACATGCTACTTTCCCTTGTCCCCAGCCATTGAGTTAGTAGGGCCAAAGTAGAGGACCTTCACTTCGGTGATCATGAACGTGGGCTACTCCTTCGGTTTGATACTGCTCTCTGGGGTAGCCTACCTCGCTAGGGACTGGAGCCAGCTAGCACTGGCTACCACCATACCCTTCCTGGCCTTCTTCATCGCCTTCAAGTGAGTACGACTTAAGTTTCCAGTTTCGGGGTTAAGGTTTATCATTTCGGATCGTTCATGAGGCCAGTCACAGACTTATCTTTGATCATTTCCATCAAAGTTTGCTCATGTAATGTAATGAATTCATGTTGATCTGACTAGCGTTCAACATTCTATGAGAAAGGTAGCCGCCATCTTAGTTGCAGTAAGTCAGCAGTATCGGTGGCTCTCCTCCTTAGTTTTGAGTTCAGAGTTGCATTTTGTTACAGCTTATGCAACTTGAAGAGTTTCAGGAATTTTCGTAACATACCCTGTAACTGAAGACCTGAAGTCTCCACCTCGCATTTAGTGACACCCATTATGAGTGGAAATGCATGTATAATGTTTATGACACTAGTCCGCTCCTCCAGAGCCATGCCCGAGTCCCCCCGCTGGCTAGCGTCGAGGGGCCGCATCTCCGAGGCCCAACAAGTTCTTCTCACCATTGCGAGGGTCAACAGGAGGAATGTTAGGCCCAACTTCCTGCAGGAGGCGCGGGTAGAGATCAAGGGTGGTACATCGATGGGGATGGTTTGAATTCATGGAGATGTTGCTCATGTTGTTGTTGCTTAGTTAGACACAGCTCCTCCTGCTGCTGGCATCCAGCACACAAATCAAAAAACGCGATGCATACCGACATGTGCTTGTTGGGATACACGCGGTGGCGCGAAGACCCTAGCAATAGATTTCATGTTCAGTGCGATGCGTGGTTGCGGGCAATTTCTTTGGTTGGTAAAGAAAGTATAGCTGTACGAATAAATGATTGGGTCTTATCAAACTGATGTTTGATACCACCACCCATTGCTAGATTTGGGACACGCAAAGTTTGTACATCCTCTCCTTCGTTTCTCAATAATTTTGTTTGTATCCAGCCGACTTTAGCTGGTGTGCACTACTGGAATGAAACGTGCCGTTGGGTCATGCTCCTTGACACCTTGAAGAGGAATAAAATAGTAAAATCTTGTAACTCTGATAATAAAAAGGTATAAAAGGCAGTATAGTGCTACCGGGCCCAAGTCAAGCTTCCTTTCTTGTTGGGGAAACTATATGAATTAACCTCCTCAGGTGCTCAATCGCACATGTGCAATGCACCTACACGTCCTGCTCCTGAGTGGAGTTTGAAAGAGTTTTTGAGCGGCAAGTTGTTAGAAAAAATGTAGCTTCACACATTTGTTAGTGAGCTTAGAATATTAAGTCAACTCCATTAGTCGGACTTGGAATATTTATAAGATTAGTCATAAGCAATAAATTTGGGAAGCTCAACTACGTATACTATTTATATTATTATTGTAACAACAGTTATATACATTTTAGTACGACTGTTTTTATGTATGCATGATACACTATATACTCGTCCGACAGCACATTTCTTACCCTCCTACTGTGTCCTGCAGTACAAAGCGACCCTCCTGCAGAAGTCCTGCCTGGATCCCTCAGAGTCGCCCTCCAACCCTGAAGACCGGTCTTACGGGGTGCTGGACCTCTTCAGGACTCCCAACCTGGCGAGGAAGACACTCATTATCACCTTCATCTGGTGAGGAACGATGGCTTAGGGCTAATTTTCCAGGGACAAGGGTTCAGGAACACTGTCAAGGATATGGGTTGAGGTACGAGGGACTGTGGCTGCATGGCATGATTGAGCGACTATGGTTGCATGACATTGGTCGGGGCACTATGGTCGGGAGCTATGGTTGCATGCCATGATTGAGCGACTATGGTTGCATGACATTGGTTGGGGCACTATGGTCGGGAGCTATGATTGCATGCCATGATTGAGCGACTATGGTTGCATGACATTGGTTGGGGCACTATGGTCGGGAACTATGGTTGCATGCCATGATTGAGCGACTATGGTTGCATGACATTGGTTGGGGCACTATGGTCGGGAGCTATGATTGCATGCCATGATTGAGCGACTATGGTTGCATGACATTGGTTGGGGCACTATGGTCGGGAACTATGGTTGCATGACTATGGTTGAATGACATTGGTCGGGGGACGAAATGTTTCAGGGACGAGGTTTGAGTGACTATGCTTCAGGAATAAGGCTTGATTGACAGTAGTTGAAGAGGAAAATGGTCAAGGGACAGTGGTTGAATGGTTATGGGACAATGGTTGAGAGGCAATGTTACATCGATGGTGTATGGGAAGAGACTGGATTTAAATTTCAATGAGTCACAGACATGAAAAATAGTTAAATTCTGTAGAACCGATCGCCTTCGATGACAAAAAATCATTTTAGGTTATTATCTTTTTTGCTATAAATTCTTCCATACCATTTGGAAAAGACTACTCACGTCGTGTCTTCACATCAAGTTTCACATGACGTCTATTTTACGGACATTGTTTGCAAGAAATTACAATTCGTTGGATAGTCATTTTTTATTTACTGCTCTCTCTGTAAGAATATTTAAGTCTACGCCTTTGGTGTTAATTTATTATCGAATTTGCAATTTTGTAATTTGAAATGGAAGGGGTGATTTGTTTTTCCTGCAATATTGCTGACTCAGAAAGTTTTTTAAGGGAATTTGACTCAAGCTTGTCTAGTGAGTCCACGTCCCACTGACTCAA
>SDVV010043972.1:0-10200 GCA_016164225.1 Gammarus roeselii
CACTCAAATGCAGAAGTGCTGCGGTCACACTCAAATGCAGAAGTGCTGCGGTCACACTCAAATGCAGAAGTGCTGCGGTCACACTCAAATGCAGAAGTGCTGCGGTCACACTCAAATGCAAAAGTGCTGCGGTCACACTCAAATGCAGAAGTGTTGCGGTCACACTCAAATGCAGAAGTACTGCGGTCACACTCAAACGCAGAAGAGCTGCGGTCACACTCAAATGCAGAAGTGTTGCGGTCACACTCAAATGCAGAAGTGTTGCGGTCACACTCAAATGCAGAAGTACTGCGGTCACACTCAAATGTAGAAGTACTGCGGTCACACTCAAAAGCAGAAGAGCTGCGGTCACACTCAAATGCAGAAGTGTTGCGGTCACACTCAAATGCAGAAGTGTTGCGGTCATACTCAAATGCAGAAATGTTGCGGTCATACTCAAATGCAGAAATGTTGCTGTCACACTCAAATGCAGAAGTGTTGCTGTCACACTCAAATGCAGAGGTGTTGCGGTCACACTCAAATGCAGAGGTGTTGCGGTCACACTCAAATGCAGAAGTGTTGCGGTCACACTCAAATGCAGAAGTGTTGAAACGAACTGCTGAAATGGACATACTGCCACTGAAATTATAAAAATACCAATGGGTGTCTTCATATTTTAGTGACAGTATGTCCATTTCCGCAGTTCGTTTAAACACTTCTGCAAGAAAAGTATACTAGTCCTTGTAATAATTTATTAGGCAGTTTATATAATCGATGACAGCAATATGTCAAAATGTACCGTCAGGTATATTGTATAAAACCATATGAACGAACATGTACTGCGCTACCACGTAGCAGACAGAGGCAATCAAGCCTCTCACTCAGCGGCCTTCTCAATTACTATTAAACTCTAACCAACCATCCGAACGTTGCAGCGGTAAAGCAATGATCATTTGACGGCAGCAAGTGACCATGCAAAATAGTAAAAAGAGACGAAGTGCCTTAGGTCCATAACCTTGACCAAATAAATAGGGTATAAAATTTTATGGGCGAGTGTTCCGCCAGTTTTTTCAAAATTAGCAGGAAGCCAATTAGCAGGAAGCCAATTAGCAGGAAGCCAATTAGCAGGAAGCCAATTGATTGGCGAAAATTAGCTATTCAATAAAAATCTCCGATCACTTGGATGGAAATAAAATAAATCATTTCACTAGTTGAATGGGTGAAACATGGAAAAATAGTTCATCTCAAGTGGTTCCGCATATATTCCCCCTCGAGCGACATGAACGGTCAAGTCAAAGTAGAGCACGAAGATACCCTGTCACGGTTCTGATCAAGGGAACAGTAATCGCTACTGCCTCGCATACTAGGGCACCAATTCAAACACTCGACGTCGCACAATATGCAATTCAGATACTCATTGCCAATAGATGGCGCGCAAACCAGGGAATTCCACTCCGGCCGTAATTAATAAATGCTCAAAAACTTAGTTTGGTAACCCGTGTCGGGTTCCCACGTGATGAGTTCCCTGACCTGATAAAAGAGGGAAATTATTCAGAGACTTGAAGCTCAACAATTTCAATCTGCAAAACAATCCCAAGATGAAAATGTTGAAGCTTCTTGGCTAATGTTTACAACAGGACAGGGGGCTAATTTTTTCCAGTCGGAAATCAGTATTCAACAAATTAAGAAAAAAAAATACTTCCGAAAGACAAGCCTTTGCTAATCGAAAGCTCTTGCTGTGAAGGCGACTACACCCAAACACTCGTAAGCGTAAACGTCGTTGTCCAACCTTCCTTCATTAAAATGTAAAAAGTTTCAATTTTCTTGACCTTTTCAGGAATTATGTTTCTTCCACTATTTAACGAGAGTTACAGAGAAAGGAACTACGACCTTCAGTGATAAGTGGGAACTAAATTCAAACCTGTTATTAGTACCGTGTTTATCATGAAAACTGATGATGGCGAATACAGTTCTTCTGTGACAATTGGGCAGTTTTCAACGATAATGTTACCGCCCGAGAAATGGGTTACTGAGGAGCGTCGTGTTGTGAATTTTTCATCACATGTGCAATTCAACTAATGGCCGCATCTGAGTGTTCAGAGGCAGAGTGTTCAGAGGCAGAGTGTTCAGAGGCAGAGTGTTCAGAGGCAGAGTGTTCAGAGGGAGAGTGTTCTGAGGGAGAGTGTTCAGAGGGAGAGTGTTCAGAGGGAGAGTGTTCAGAGGGAGAGTGTTCAGAAGGAGAGTGTTCTGAGGGAGTGTTAATTTCCTAAATTTGTCACGCCAAATGTACCCCACATTCTCAACGAAACTATAATCTGAAGTACTTGGCGAGTGTTTCGATGATGGTGCAGGAAGCTCCATCCGTATTGGTAGGGCGCCCCGTCGGTGCGGTCACAAGCTGCGAGGGGGTGCCATTTACCGATTAGTCTTGTTTCTATTTGGTTTGTTACTCGCATAGCCGGACAGCATCAACGTTTAAGGTTCATCAGATTAAATAAAGTTGGATATTCAACTACTAGTTCTGCCTTAATCCCCTCCCAAAAAAAATTAATGCGTGGACGAAGGCCCATGGATAGTTGCTTTTTAACCCCTTACATCAAGCCTCGTTGCCAGACTGAACAATAATGTATTCTGAAGTGCTTAGCATATCCTGCTGACCTTCAACTTACTGATAGCCCGTCCTGCGTTGACTAAATCCATCAAATCTGTTCCTGAGGTATCCGTAGCGGATGAAAATTCGTTGAAATATTCATTCTCAAACTATAAGAAACAATATTCATGTTTAACTTAATTCAACCTAAAATCAGGTTAAGTTACAATTATTAAATTAGGAGGAAAGCTTCAAGTTGAACTATTATAGACATGTAAAAATAGAGTTCAAAAAGTAATGACTCTTTTATTGGTCTCCAATTTTCTGTTGCTTCTGTAACCCTCTCAGCTACCATCTCCGCTCTAGGTTTGTTTGATGGTGCAGTAGCAGTCCGTTGTTGTACCAAGGCAAGGCGGTGCATATGGAAGGAGAAGACTGAAATTCAACCTAGTGTTCAAAATCACTCAAATGAATAGGTAAGGCCACTTGCAGTCAGTTTGCCCGCTGAACCCCGCCTGCTTCATCGCACATTTTCAAATGGTATTGTTCGCAGCTACATGGAAACGACGGAACGGGTAACTGGCAAACCGTTTGGGCAAGTGCATTTATGATAATACACATGATCCAACTTCATCATCAAATCATTCGACAGCGTAAACCGGGTAAGACGATGAGGTTTTCATAACATAACAAATGCCAAGTCTGAACATGTTGATCAAATGAACGATAAGACTTGATCTAAATATGGCATAGGTGCATGCATAACATAAAAGCCAACTCCCACCAATGGTCGCCCAGTTGGCATTTATGATAAATCTTTCCTCACAGAAATTGCAAACGGTGCGTTTCCCTCTGAAATGGTCAACCACTACCGCGGTACCTCACTATCCAGAGCCCTTTCCTGTGGCATTACCTTGGACAGAAACATAACATAACACCTACCCGCGGTACCTAACTACCCAGAGCCCTTTCCTGTGGCATTACCTTGGACAGCAACATAACACCTACCCGCGATACCTAACAACCCAGAGCCCTTTCCTGTGGCATTACCTTGGACAGCAACATAACATAACACCTACCTTAATTAAGCAGGAGTTCCGTAAATTTTCCAGTGAATACCTGGCTTCGATTTATAAACGCTCCGTAAAGGAACAAGCTCAATCAGAACACGTGCAACTAATGTTTTCAGACACTGAGTAGCATCAATACGAAGGGTTAGGTCACTTTGGTATCGATAATAATTCAATCACAGGTGTTGTTTAAAAAAGTATTTTCTCAACACTGTAAGCTCAGAGTTCAAATTTTATATTGACAGTAATAAGTCACCACACACGGAAACGGTTCAGTTCTTGACGGGTCTCGAGTCAAGACAGAGAAGCCGAGTTAGCGCACACCTCTCCGCACGACGTCTAGTGCAACACTGACGTTTGCACAGCTTTCAGATTTCACGCTCACTGCTTTGAGCGCAAATCACCATGACATCTATCTCTCTCAAAGGTGCACGCAAATGATGCAATGATTTTACTTAGTTATGTGCAAATTTTTATTCAACAAAAAAGTAGTTGTAAGATTAATTACTGAAAACAACAAAACATTTGTTAAATCATTATCGATTCAATTTGAAAACTTCAAATAGGAACACATATATATCAAACTGTGATGCTATTGATAAAAAAAATTTAATACGACTATTATGATTGACAAATGAAATAGTTTATTCAATGAACGTTTGTTTGACTGATCACAATCACTCATTTCAATAACTTTTTTGGAGCGACAGGGTAAGGCCATCTAAGACACTTAGACTAGGAAGGAGACAATTTTCGTATTTATTAATGTATGATTTAACCTGCTTGTCATTTTTTTTGGAGTTTTTCCGGAATACTGAAGCGTTTTGCCTCAAGTTTTCTTGGTTCGCGTGAACGATCTCACGCTAAACTCGTAGTTGGCCAAGTTCACGTCCGAATCGGCGACACAAAAACTGTGAGCAAACGATTCTCAGCCGCTGCTGAACGGATCAGGCAAAACAAAAACGTATAAGAAGAAGATTAGAACGTCGCACTAAACTCAAATGCGCCTCTCATATATACAATAACACCTTCACAAGAATATTGTGACACAAAACTTGTGTATTTGACATGCCTAAATTGCTCATTGATCCAGGAACTTCTTCGGCGTTCCTAGTTAACCCTCCCACGAGCGTCGATGAACCAGTAATTTTCGGGGTCACGAAACTGAGCTCACTCGGGTACTGCCGGTGAATATTTTCAAGTTGCCGTTTCAACCCCAAATGAGTTTAGCAAAATGCAACCTAATTTAATGCGTTGAGTGGCGCACGTTAACCTTGAAAACAAACATTATTTTAATGAGTTGGGTGACGCACGTGAACTTTTAAAACAAAGCGCGAAATGCTGTTGAAGTTTTCAAACAACAGGTCAAGAAGCGATCGCACCACAAAGTTGCGCTCCACAGTGAGCACTTTTTCGCCATTATACACATCATTGCGAACATTAGTAGTAGAATATGAACATACAGAAATCACATGAACATTTCTTATATTACTTACATGAGCGATAAATCGAGCAATGTGGTAAGTCTTCTATACTCTAGAAAAGTTATTGCAGGAATGGTCATAATGAACAGGGTACACAATTGTGTACCCTGATTATGGAGCTCCGGTGCCTTAGGTTCTTCAGGTTCGCGGGTTCACCCACCTCTTCAAAAGCGTGTCGCCTTACGCTGAACTCATTCAGGGTTGAAAAGGCAACACGGCACAGTTCACCGGGGTCACCCCGAATAAGCTCATATTTGTGACTCCAAAAATTACATGTCCATCAACGCTAATGCACGGGTGAACTTGGAACGTCGAAGATGTGACGTGAAAATAAACAATTGATCCACCTTTGAAGTATCAAAACTATAGCTGTTTGCAAATGTTCTTATAAAGGTTGCATTGTATATCAGATAAGAATTTGAGTTGAGTATACCGCACTAATTGGCATCGTATATTTTGACTGATCCGTTCAGTAGTGAGCAGGAAATCGTTTGCTCACAATTTTTCTGTCGTCGTTTTGGACATGAACTTAACCAACTTCACGTTGAGTGTGAGATTATTCACAGTGAACTAAAAAAATTAGGGCAAAACGCCTCAGTATTCCAGAAAAACATTAGACGGAACACTTTTTGTCAGAAGCGATGTTCAAGGAGAGGGACAGTCCCAGTAATGGAATTTACATTTTTATATTCTGACTTTATGAGAAAAATATTGACAGTGGTCATAAAAATTCAAATTTCACCCGTATGAATTGTTTACTGGATAAGTGTGAGAAATAGTACATTCCTCCCTTAATACTGACGATAAGACAAACGTAAAACTGAAAAATAAATAACATTCAATCTGATATGATTTTTATCAGATCATTATTTTGGTCAGAAGACCCAGACGAGAGAAAATTCCGTTCTTTCACCTCACTTTCTTATTTAAAAAGTAATTAACATAAATTATGCATGAATCAAAGGTTATTTATTCGTGACTAAACGTTTACCTTTCAAATTTATTTTAAAAAATATGATCAAATGACACATCATCAAACGCCATTTATCCACACCTAAGACTAGAATGACTTCATGGGACCGCCCCCTTGATTTGTTTGCTCCTGCTCGGCTTGAATTGATTGATTTGGGCCTCATTTCCACCAGAGGCCGGCTTGAAATTTGCGCTTCACTGGGAGGGTTGAGACAGGGTGGAGCAAACACTTGACTAGAACGTACACTGTGGGGTCATAATTTGATTCTGTAGCAAGGTAAACACATTGTGAACACGATTGAAATACGATTTTTTCAGTCTGAGAATTGTCGACCAATAAATCGAGATGGAAGTCATATTAAGGGCTCATATATGCTCCTGAGTAATGAGACAGTTTGGGATATCTTATGCAGAAAGATTATGTGGAAGGCCAACTGGCCCTATAAAGTTCAAGTTCTTTTGTCTGCGCTAATGGAATCGAGATTCCTGCCAGTGAAACATTTTCTGAGAGTCATGGTCAGACAGAGGTTACATGTTAAGATGTTTCAATGCGCTCCTGTGAGTCCCCATAAAAATTTTCAATGATCCAAAGTGAAGGCTTGGGTGAAGTTCAATGATGGACATGCTCCTACCATATTCTGGTATAGCAGTTCAGTTAGGTGGACAGTGCACCGGAACATTGTATTAATAGGGACAGTCTGGCCTGCTGTGAAGAACATCGTTGCTAGACGTCAGGACTGGTTGCAGCTGGATGATGCCAGCTGTCATGCCACCGCTTGCCGAGATGTTTAGTAATTGAGTTTTGCCTAGCAACACAAAGCATCCTTGGCCACTGCACTTAACAGATTTGACACGTTTGGCCTTTTTCTCATGAAACCAAGCCATGGAACACCTGAAGATCTATCGGTCTCAAACCATTTAAGATTTGAAGAGGACAGGTGAAGAATTCCCGTCAAGAATGCCTGAGGACTGTTTGAGGATGTTAACACTGCACACTTAGAGTTGAGCTGTGCTTACGTTCAAGAGGAGGGAGGCCACTTCGAACAGTTGCTGCCTGAAAACTATCTGATGAGGTTTGCACGGCACAGTAGGAATAGAGCTGCACTTGCGTTCAAGAGGAGGGAGGAATTCGAACAGTTGCTGCAAAAAGTGTTTTCGTAACAAACGTCCACCTCTGTTTTTTTGTTTAAAACCAACAGACTCGAATTATTTCGTACTTCATACGTATCTACCACGAGTTTTCTGGGAGACAGGATCAAATGAAGCACATAAAACTGTTCAACATAAATTTGAAATTTTCTCTGTGTTGTGTTTATAGGTTCAAAAGTTGGAGTGCATGAGAAGAAATTCATTCCTCATTCAGAAGAGAGAGATAAAGGTGTAACGATGCTGCCAAGAATGGCAACACAATGTTAGGTATGATAACCTGCACTATCTCGTACAAAAACAGTCACAGTATTCTCATGTTATTCAATGCATTCGTATGACCGTATCTCGAGTATTCCGTTCAATTCTGGTCACCAAATCTTAGAAATACGCTATTAAATTGGAAAAAGTTTAGCAAAGAGCAACCAAAGTCATCCCTTCGCTGCGGAATAAATCTTACAAAGACAGGCTTCGTGAACTCGATCTTTATTCGCTAGAGAAACGTCGTGTCAGAGGCGACATGGTCGAAGTGTGAAAGATTATGAAGGGGTAAGGAAAATTTCGATCGAGCGAGCCTTTTCACTCTAGATACGAACGGAGTGACTAGGAACAAGGGATGCAAAATCGTTGGAAAACGTTTCTCACTCGACAACACGCGCAATTTCTTCACGTATAGAGTTATCGAAGATTGGAATAAACTTCCAGCGGAGGTTGTAAATAACAATGCAATCGAAACGTTCAAATCGCGGCTCGATAAGTTTGACATAAATTGCCGATAAATAGCAAAGCCGTTCTTTTTCTTGTTGTTTTAAAAATAACAATGGTACATGAAGCTCTTTTAGACGTTCTACTTCAGAACTAATCCTAAAGGCAACATAGTTGTGGCGAATGGGCCTGTTATAGTCTCCCTACAGTCGTAAATACTTGTAAGCCAGTCGTTTATATTGATATGTGTATTCGTCTGAAAGGTCGAACGCCAGCACATTTACCATGAGGATATCACCAATAAGGAGTTCGTTCTCTCTGTTCACAAGGTGCTGGAACAGGATGTTCACTCAAGATTTATAGACTAGTTCTGTCTATAAATCTTGGCTTCACTGGCTGCCAGCTTTGTAGGCGGGGATTTTCCTGCTGAGGAGTGTGGTGCGTGTGTGGTAGAGGTGGGGATTTGGATCTCGGTATCGGATGGGTGGGTGTGTGTCATGGGATCAGTTTCAGGTGTATGGGGGCGGGAGATGGAGCGGTTGGCACCTCAACCACCGTGTGAGGTATAGGTGTTGATTAGGGGCTCGGTATCGGTTTAATGGGTAAGTGGGATCAGCTTCTGATCCCATAGGGGGTTGGAGATCTAGAGGTTGGCAGCGATAGTTAGGTTGTTAGGTGAGAGGGTCCTCTTCCACGCGAACATCATAAATTCTGCTAGGCTCGCTCTCCATTGTGTGAGGAAATAATAAATATATCACACTTACATTTTTTTCCGAATTTTTATTAGTGGTATATTTGCACGTTTGTGCATACTGGAAATATACTTAACAAAAAAAGTCTTTATACGTTGCTATCCAATCGGATCCTTGGTTCTGTGCTCTTTTATTTCCGCACCTGCATCGCTACTTCATTTGTACACGGCTTCGTGTTAACAAAATGCGCTGAAGAAAACTCGTCAAGCGGAAACGAGCGCGTTTCACTCCAATAGTGAAGGTTTCACGCTGATAGCTACTTAGTTGGACCAGGACATAGTGGCGCAGCCGGTCCCATGTCTACGTCCATCAGGTGGTTGTGAGTTATCCATATGTGTCTCGTGCACAAGCGACCAATGTATATTTGGTCTCTGTTGCTGGAAATTTCGGTTTCCATCGCTAACCGTGGGATTGACTGGAAACATTATTTGTCGGCATTGTTGCCAGTTTCCGTTCTATCGGAATGATTTATTGGAGTTGACGATAATGAGCTAATCTTTGTGGTGTATGGTGATAAATTGTTCTTGATGAGTGGACGCTAGTTTAGCAAGGGGATCTGCGAGCACATTTTCCCTTATTCCCATGTAGCCTGAGAATCATGCGAAGACTTCAACCGCCTGGCCTGCCTTGGACATTGTAGATTTATTTATTATTTGCTTCTATGTTCCACCGGAGTCCCAACGCGAAGTTAATGCACACTCCCCCGTAGGGCGGTCGAAGAGTTGTGAAGTAGGCGACGCGTAGATTAAGAGTAGGTAAAACTTCGATTTGGAGCAGTTTAAACGAGCCACAGCGGGTTTAAATACGGTTGAAGTTAAAGTAACAAAGTATCAAACTAACAAAGAAACAAAGTAAATTTGACATAGACACCAAGCAAATTTGATGCGGCTACAAAGAAAATTTGACATGTGAATTAAATTTAACAATTTTAAAAGAGTAACTCTAGCGCGGATACAGAGTAGGCCTAGTATATACAAATCGTACTAAATAACGGATATCTAGAGAGTTTAATCTAAAAAAAAATATGAAGAGCAGGTTGCTTGCAGTCGCAGTTGGTCTTGTGTAGAGGAGTGGTAGCAGCTCCCTCCGTTCTCCGCCGGAGCTCCAACGTGTAGTCGCTGAGGGCTTCTTCTAGTGACACGACGGTCCGGTAATTCTGCGCAGCTTTGTGCACGAAGTCAAAGTAAAAATTTTCAATTAGTGCGCAGAGAGGACAGAGAGTTCAGGATCGGAGATGATTCAGACCTCGCTACCTCTACACTACCTCGTAGAGGCCTGTGTGTTTTCCAAAAGCGATCAGTTTTTTCCGGTGTTCCGTTTCTGTGAGCAGGCGTTGTAGGTTGCACGGGGGGCTCAAGAAGGCTCGTCGGGCTGCTGCGAGAGCATCGCAATCTACTAGCAAGTGCTTCACGCTTACTGCCATTTGGTGGCAACAGGGGCATGGTGGTGCGTTCGGTCCCATGTCTACGTCCATCAAGTGGTTGTGAGTTATCCACGTGTGT
>SDVV010043973.1:0-10200 GCA_016164225.1 Gammarus roeselii
ATGTATGTCCTCCTTTGTAGGGGCGTGGCCGATGACCAGTTCTTACGCTTGTCATTGACCAAAGCTTTAGGTGTTTCGAAAGCTTGCTCAAGTTACGGATGATGTTGTGATGGCAGTGCTTCGTGCGACATGGGAGCGGGTAAACAGGTTACGGATGATGTTGCGATAGCAGTGCTTCGTGCGACATAGGAGCGGGTAACAGGTTACGGATGATGTTGCGATGGCAGTGCTTCGTGCGACATGGGAACGGGTAAACAGGCTACGGATGATGTTGCGATGGCAGTTCTTCGTGCGACATGGGAGCGGGTAAACAGGTTACGGATGATGTTGCGATGGCAGTGCTTCGTGCGACATGGGAGCGGGTAAACAGATTATTATTTCATGGTACAGTAGTTTCTAGAATTACTTTTTCAAAATAGTTTGTTTACTGCTCATATTTGATGCCGTGGGGGCCGTAGAAGATATCATGGAGAACTGATGTAACGTGGCATAAGCTATTCAAAAATTGACCATCGCAAAATTGTAAAAATTTTAAAAACCACATGACACAAAATTACTGATGTTATCATATTTTCGTACGACTTGAGACAGTTGTCGAATTTGCATTTTCACGCTTTCTGTACTGATTCTAACGGTAACTTAAGGTCATTCATAAGTAAAATATGTACTAATTAAAATACCGGGACATAATATACTTCTATTTTTTTTCCAATCTCTCTGGGCTTAGGGCAGTGGAAAAATTCATCCTACAGCAAAATTCATTTAACACGATTTTTCTTCGTGATTCGGCAAAGTATGTCCGGTATCCGCATCGATAAATCGAAACAAGTCCAAATTCTTTCCACCATGAGAGTTCGGTTGGGTTTTGGATAGAAGCTATTATATATTATAAGCTCAACGTAGCTGGTGACGCTCTGGGCCGTGTTTAGGCTGGATTAGGAGAAGTGTTCGATTATTATCCAGTCGTGGCTGGTCAAGCTCTGGACCGTGTTTAGGCTGGATTATGAGAAGTGTTTGATTATTATCCAGTCGTTGCTGGTCAAGCCCTGGGCTGTTTCAGGTTTGATCCGGGATGGAGCAGTGTTCAATCCTTACTCCGACGTTGTTGATTCAGGTTAGGTCTGAGAAGCGACTAGACATTCATACATCCTGGTTTGAAAGTACTTGAGTGACTAGTCCTAATCTGTTATGATAAAATTGTAGGTTATCTCTTCTCCAAGATCTGGAGAAGAGATAATTTGGGAGTTTCACAGGGACCAATTTTCGGACCTGTTCATTTTCTCCTGTTTGTAAATGATGGAGGTCCAGTTGAAAACTCAAAGATGGAGGTCCAGTTGACAACTCAATTGATATTCATCAGATTTGCCAACAAATTCGAAGAGCTGAAAAAAGCTGCAGAAACAGCGTTGACTCAAATACTTAACTGGGATATTCCAAATGGGCGAAAACTCAATGCAAATAATATCAAGTGCATTGTCCTGACATCAAGAGCAAATAGTTGTAAAGTACCCGTCAACATCGTTAATGACTTCACGGGCATAAATCACCCTCTCGGTGACAGTGTAAACAAACTTGGAGTTCACCTGAATCCCAATAAAACCGTTGAACATCAAGTGGAAAAGCTCTGCTTCAGTCTTAATGGGATACTCATGTTCCTCAATAAAACCGAACAGCAACTCGATTATGAAACGAGGCTTTTAGTACCAATGCTCTGACTATTTCACATTTCAAATACTGCCTGAAAATTGGAGGACAGTATAAATTACCTTTGCTCATGATATACAACGATGAATGAACTTCACGGTAAAGGTAGCTTATGACGGAAATTTTATGAAGTATGATCGCCTGACGTCCCTGATAAACAAATGGGCTGGTTTAACATGAAAGAACCACTGGAACCCAATGAAGCTTTGCGGCTTCAAAATCCAGAACAAGCTGTCGTGCTCGGACGTTATTGAGATCGTAGATCAGCCCTCATCCGGCCAACGCGGAATGGAAGTGGTATTGACACGGGGGTCAGAGGTACACAGCCTAGTGAACAGGCGATTTCAGTTTCAGGCACAAAAAAACACCAATCTACCAGTTAAAAAGATTAATTAAACCAATGCAGTCTACTTCAGAACAGAATACAGGCGCGTACCCAAGGGGTGGTTGCAGGGGCGGCTGCCATCCCCTTAGTAGGATCAAAATGTTAAAAAATCTAGGATCCGTTTATACCAGCTCGTCCAAATCGACGATTTCGCTCACCTTTGGGAGATGTCTGGGTATGCTCCTGTGGAAATGCAGCTCGCTTTGCTTGCCTGTCTGCCAGCATCATCAGAATAAAAAGACGTCGGTAAATGGACAACTATATAAGCTCTACGTGAAGTTGACCTTGGTACAATCCGTGAGCCCTACATCGATCGAGGTAACGGAATGTGACCTGACGGCGTTACAGTCTTCTCCTTCTCATAGGGAAAAACCTTTGTGGGGATTGCACCTGTGTATACACTTTTGCGAGAAGTTACTCGGCTGGCACTTCTACGCAGGCTGGCAGGGTGTTAATGCTGCAGAAAATAAAAAAATGCATCAGTATCAATCTCTTCTTCATCGTTACTTTTTAGAGCTCGTGACTATCGAGACGACCGGCGTTATCGGCAAGTCCAGCACGTGTTAGGACGTAGGGAAATTTTACATAAAAAACAAACTGACATGTCCCTTGCTATCAATCGCCTTGAAAGAATTTTCCTAAGGGTTGGCGGATTTTCCAATCTTTCTTTGAGCGGACTGGTATACAACTTTGTTTTTAACTGCCTCTAAAATGATGCATACATCGAAGAATGAACAATATTCATTTTATGATGCTTTGAAATTATATATCTTTCGATTATATAATTTAGCGCACTGACTAGCAACATTTTTATTTAAATTGCATTGCACATTTCCCGTGCATTCCTTTATTAGTAAAATGAACTATTTTGCGCAGTTGTGTTTTATTACCGCAACTGTAATTAATATTTCCTACTTTGAAATGTGAACATGATTTGTTTTTATTGATACTGTAGTACCTTTTTGTGGTGTAAAAACACTGTTGGTTGACACTTCCACAGTCAGTCGCGCAACTCTATCGTCACCATCAATTAGATGAGAATTCCACGTGTTATCTCTTGCATGAATAACAGATCTTGATTTATTTTATTTATTATACAGCTGAAATATGTCAGTTTTCCTAAAAAAAAATATTATGTGATGTAAATGATGATGAGTTCCCCACTTGTATGTTTTCATCTGTTAGAACACACTCCAATACACATGACTGCTTTCTGCTCGATGGACTCGAAGACAACCATTTTCTTGGTTCAGGGTTGACCCAATGAATATTTAGTTAACTAGAATATACTAGAGTAGATGGCCTTTTCCGAACGTATTAGGTATTTTAGGACTCCATGTTCACTTAAATGGTTCACCTACGAAACAGAGAACGGTAAGCGAGAAGTGAGGAAAATAAAGCGGAAAACTTACCTTTTAAGAGAAGCTCTGATAGATTTTCAATAATGATATTTTCAGAGAAATGGACGCGATGAATTTTAACGAGTCTGTGAGAAAGAGTCCAATAAACTTTCCGTAAAAATGTTAGACGAGGTAATAATAGTCGCTAAAGCGTGTAGTAGTGGAAGAAAGTTCGATAACGGGTTAGCATTCGCGAGTAAGGGAACCTCTTGTTCAATCCTTCCAACAAGGTATAAATAATGTATTTTGTACTATAGTCGTTTACACGACTCTTTATCAAACAAACACGTCCGAAAAGAAAACTCTTGAACGAGATTTTGTAGTATACTCTATCAAAAAATATTTAATCCGTGGCGCTGCTCAGTTGCCATTAATTTGTTCACATTGACCAATGCGACACATAACACATTCACTGATCATTCTACACTAACCTCAACTTTGACCAATGCGACACATAACACATTCACTGATCATTCTACACTAACCTCAACTTTGACCAATGCGACACATAACACATTCACTGATCATTCTACACTAACCTCAACTTTGACCAATGCGACACATAACACATTCACTGATCATTCTACACTAACCTCAACTTTGACCAATGCGACACATAACACATTCACTGATCATTCTACACTAACCTCAACTTTGACCAATGCGACACATAACACATTCACTGATCATTCTACACTAACCTCAACTTTGACCAATGCGACACATAACACATTCACTGATCATTCTACACTAACCTCAACTTTGACCAATGCGACACATAACACATTCACTGATCATTCTACACTAACCTCAACTTTGACCAATGCGACACATAACACATTCACTGATCATTCTACACTAACCTCAACTTTGACCAATGCGACACATAACAAATTCACTGATCATTCTACACTAACTTAAACTTTGACCAATGCGACACATCACCCATTCACTGATCATTCTACACTAACCTCAACTTTGACCAATGCGACACATCACCCATTCACTGATAATTCTACACTGACCTCAACTTTGACCAATGCGACGCATAACATATTCACTGATCATTCTACACTAACCTCAACTTTGACCAATGCGACACATAACACATTCACTGATCATTCTACACTAACCTCAACTTCTTTGACCAATGCGACACATAACACATTCACTGATCATTCTACACTAACCTCAACTTTGACCAATGCGACACCTAACACATTCACTGATCATTCTACACCAACCTCAACTTTGACCAATGCGACACATCACCCATTCACTGATCATTCTACACTAACCTCAACTTCTTTGACCAATGCGACACATAACACATTCACTGATCATTCTACACCAACCTCAACTTTGACCAATGCGACACATCACTCATTCACTGATCATTCTACACTAACTTCAACTGTCTCAAGGGGTTCAAAGAAGGGCCTTTCATAGCCTCACCCTACCCCCGCAGTCATTGGTATCTGACCCACGTAGCGCACCCTATTGTTGGCTGACTCAAAAAAACGATTTAATTATCTTGGGTGCATAGTTGAGGCTACCCTGCGCAAACACGCTCATTGGGACCAATAAAAAACAGAGGAAGGACCCTTAACAGGACTTCTAACGAGCCCTCGATAATTTCATTGGGCTCCCGAAAAACATATCCCCAAAAATAATAAGGTCTTAGATTGTTTTAGAGGGAAGTGTTAGCGCGGCATGTGTGGTCGAGAGCGGGAGGGGAACTGTGAGAACAAAGATACTGTTTTTGGAAATAGCGTCAGTTCAGTTCAGTATGTGTTAGCGAATCAAATTATTTGCCTTGGTTTTGGGAAGAAAAATGAAAGTACGGGAATTAATGTAAGATAAATCATTTACACAAGTTATAAACGAATACTTGCCATACATCGATGTGAATTGTACAAGAATTTACCGGATTACATGAGTTCGGCCTTGCGAGAACAGAGATTGGAGTAAATGAGTTCGGTCTTACGGAAACAGAGATTGGAGTAGATGAGCTCTGTCTTACGGAAACAGAGATCGGAGTAGATGAGTTTGTTCTACGCAAACAGAGAACGAGATCGTCCGCAGGAGTTCAGAGCGGCCTACTTTGTCTAATGATGATTGTTCGTCGAGAAGATAATCGGCCAAAAATCCCTGGGGAACCACGGCTCAAATCTTTGTTTGTGAAAAAGTTTTTTTGTAAGCGAACGAATTTTTTGGGTGGTTTTGCCATTGGAGGAATTCCTTACGTACTTGAAGGACAATTGCCAAACAAAACACTCTAATAGCGCTCGTGAAGGATAACGAAACACTTAATTTTTCTATATTGCTCTCTTCCATTGTCTTCCGTCCGGAATGATTTTCCCATCGATCACTAATCTGTTCGATGGTAATCTTAATTAATCGTAGGTAATTTTTGGCAATGATATTTACAACAAAATTCACAACAGCAATAATTCGTAATTGATGTTTATGACCATCACGTACTCGGTGCTTACGACCATCCATACGGAAGTAATCATATACTCGGTGCTTACGACCACTCTTATGGAAGTGATCATATACTCGGTGCTTACGACCATCCATAAGGAAGTGGTCAAATGCTCGGTGCTTACAATAATCCTTATGGAAGTGATCACATACTCGGTGCTTACGACCATCCTTATGGAAGTAATCATAAACTCGGTGCTCACGACCACCCTTATGGAAGTGATCATATACTCGATGCTTACGACCATCCTTATGGAAGTGTTCATATACTCGGTGCTTACGATAATCCTTATGGAACTGATCACATACTCGGGGCTTACGACCATCCTTATGAAAGTGATCACATACTTGGCTTTTAAGACCGTTCCAATTATAGTGATCACATGCTTGAGTGATCACCTATTAGAGGGATCACATACTCGGTGTTTGAGACCATCCCCATTATTGCGATCACGAACTCGGCGCATACGACAATCCTCATGAGAAGGATCACATGCTTGATGATTAAGACCATTCCATTTGAGTGATTACATTCGTGGTGTTTCAGACCATCCCCAATTATAGTGATCACATGCTTGGTGTTTAGGCCCTCCGCATTACAATGACCCCATTCTTTGGTGCTTAAGACCATCCGCAAGAGAGTGATCACATTCTTGGTGCTTAAGACAGTCTCCGGGAGAGTGATCACATTCTTGGTGTGCTTATGACCGGGCACGTGAAGGTGATCATATGATCCCACCGACAGTGATCACCCTAAATCCTGGCGTAATTTTTTTCTCAAATCCCGATTGAAATTCGCTCGTTTCCATGAACGGTGCTTGTAACTTGATTGATAATACCTGGACTAGTTAATACCCTCTCTCTTCCTTGTCTCCAAAATGAATGAGACATTGGTTTTAAATTAACTATTCCAACTGACTCTGGTCTGGAAGGAATGAATCTAAGATATATAAGCGCGGTGAACATCCCAAGTGATTCTTGAAATGAGAGTGCACAAGAACTGTTTGTTTTTAAACATAGAGAACTGAAACATCCATTGAACATTCAAAGGTACGGCGGTAAAGACATTGATTTTGATCAAACAGAACTCTCACTACAATATGGGATGATAGAAAATCAATTTCTGGATGATCGTGGCCTCTGCAGTGAGTTCTGTTTGATCAAAATCAATTTCTTCTCCGCCGAACCTTTGAATGTTCAATGGATGTTTCAGTTCTCTATGTCTAAAAACAAACAGTTCTCGTGCACTCTCATTTCAAGAATCACTTGGGATGTTCACCGCGCTTATATATCTTAGATTCATTCCTTCCAGACCAGAGTCAGTTGGAATAGTTAATTTAAAACCAATGTCTCATTCATTTTGGAGACAAGGAAGAGAGAGAGACAAGGAAGAGGAAGAGACAAGGAAGAGAGAGAGACAAGGAAGAGAGAGAGACAAGGAAGAAAGAGAGACAAGGAAGAGAGAGAGACAAGGAAGAGAGAGACAAGGAAGAGAGAGAGACAAGGAACAGAGAGAGACAAGGAAGAGAGAGAGAGACAAGGAAGATAGAGAGACAAGGAAGAGAGAGAGAGACAAGGAAGAGAGAGAGACAAGGAAGAGAGAGAGACAAGGAAGAAAGCGAGACAAGGAAGAGAGAGAGACAATGAAAAGAGAGAGACAAGGAAGAAAGAGAGACAAGGAAGAGAGAGAGAGACAAGGAAAAGAGAGAGACAAGGAAGAGAGAGAGATAAGGAAGAGAGAGAGACAAGGAAGAGAGAGAGATAAGGAAGAGAGAGAGACAATGAAGAGAGAGAGACAAGGAAGAGAGAGACAAGGAAGAGGGAGAGACAAGGAAGAGAGAGACAAGGAAGAGAGAGAGACAAGGAAGAGAGATGGTCGGTCACAATGCGAAATTTATTTCTCGAATGAGGCATGGAAAAGGCGCCAATTTTGTAAACTGGCTTGTTTCTTCATACTTTATTCGGAATTCAAATTTTGAATCAAGTTCGATAATTTATTAAAGTGGAAAAAGTTGTTTGCGTATCACGTGATTTTTTTATTATTTGATAATTTTTTTCCAAAAGAAAGCCGGCATTTTCTAATGATTTAATAATTTTGAGATCATAATAGAAAATAAAAAAAATCAGAGCAAATACGTGTATATACAAAGAACAACATATAATACTTACTAGAAAATTATCTACAGGTGGACAAGAGATCTTTACAAAAAAAGTGGGAAATGAAACACGCGATGATATTTACTTAGGGTACCGGTGTTACTTTGGCTTGTGTTATTCATGTTGTTATAGTCTACGTCCATTACAGCCTCCAGATCTGTGTACGGTAGTATGTATTCAGGCTAACTTCGATGATTGCATCACAAAAAAAAACTTTTGAATGCATCTGAAATGAGAAACCCCCTTTTATAAATCCTGCGTTACTCATTGACGAACATGAGTGAACTATCTCCAAATATCAATATAATTGAAATATGTTTAGGCTAACTCCCGACAGTAAAAAATAAACAAACAAAAAACGATACACATTTTTATGAGTCAAAAGATCATAATTTTCCTATATCGACTATAACTGGAAATATTTTTCTTGAATCCTTTAAATCTTATCCAGCACAGTGAAATTGCATATTGAAAACAGTTTATATTCTGAGAAAAAAAGACACAAATAAAATGATTGGTCTGCTAAGAAATTAAAATGAATAAAAGCATATTAAGGAATAAATTCATCATTTTGCATGAACTAATTAGTACTTAACTGCAATCTTCGAAGCTCCTATGAGCATTCTAGTAGCGTCGTCAGTCTGTGGTTTTTACCAATCCGATAAATATATTGGGGAAGGCTAAATTGATGCACAATCTGCTAAAGACGAGCTGATTGTAATTTCTCTCAATGAAAGAGATCATTTTTTATTGATCTCGCGTGTTCAACACATTTTGTGATTAATTATCCCCCGTAATCATAGCTGGCTATAACAAGCCTCTCTGCCCTCGCCCTGCAGGTGACGGGCGTGGTGGGGCGAGCGGACCTAATGGCAGCCATCACCTTCCTCGCCTGCTTCTGCGCTTACAACAGGTGAAAGGAGGGGCATGAAAGGGCTGAGGGAAGATTAGTAGGATGGCCTAGAGAAGGGTGACGGGCGGCGAAAGGTGAAGAGTGGACGAGGGGAGGAGGATGAGTAATGGGATGGAGCGAAGGGGTGTAGGGTGGTAGAGGAGTGAATGAAGGTCGTGGGGTGAAGGGCGGTGGTAGGACGAAGGATGAGCGATGGGTGAAGGCTTGCCGAGCGTAGAAAGGGTCCCATCCAAAATAGCCGACGTCGGCCACTGTTCGATGAACAGGGCAAAGTCGGATTGGAAACAATGAACACATGTAGTCTCTGTCATGTGTGCACCCGGTACACTACGGGCCGACACATGAGTGACGGTACACTACTGGCCAACACATGAGTTAGGGTACACTACGGGCCAACACATGAGTGATGGTACACTACGGGCAAACACATGAGTTACGGTACATAACGGGCCACTACATGAGTGACGGTACACTACGGGCCAACACATGAGTGACGGTACACTACGGGCCAACATATGAGTGACGGTACAGTACGGGCCAACACATGAGTTACGGTACATAACGGGCCACTACATGAGTGACGGTACACTACGGGCCAACACATGAGTGACGGTACACCACGGGCCAACACATGAGTGACGGTACACTACGAGCCAACACATGAGTGACGTCAATTAGACGACATCATGACGATGTCTCTTCAACATTGAAACAACAGTGGCCTAGCGACATTGCACAGACATTTACAATTCGATTTTCAAACAATGGATTATTGGCGACGTCATGCCGCTAGTTCGTTATCGATAACGGCCTAATAGGTGGTTACTGGCGACGTCATGCCGCTAGTTCGTTATCGATAACGGCCTAATAGGTGGTTACTGGCGACGTCATGCCGCTAGTTCGTTATCGATAACGGCCTAATAGGGGGTTACTGGCGACGTCATGCCGCTAGTTCGTTATCGATAACGGCCTAATAGGTGGTTACTGGCGACGTCATGCCGCTAGTTCGTTACCGATAACGGCCTAATAGGTGGTTACTGGCGACGTCATGCCGCTAGTTCGTTATCGATAACGGCCTAATAGGTGGTTACTGGCGACGTCATGCCGCTAGTTCGTTATCGATAACGGCCTAATAGGTGGTTACTGGCGACGTC
>SDVV010043975.1:0-10200 GCA_016164225.1 Gammarus roeselii
CTGGGAGAAGCTGCTTGCGGGATAATCCTAGTTTGGCAGTGGCATTGGTTGGCTCTGACGTTGCTGGGAGAAGCTGCTTGCTGGATAATCCTAGTTTGGCAGTGGCATTGGTTGGCTCTGACGTTGCTGGGAGAAGCTGCTTGCGGGATAATCCTAGCTTGGCAGTGGCATTGGTTGGCTCTGACGTTGCTGGGAGAAGCTGCTTGCGGGATAATCCTAGTTTGGCAGTGGCATTGGTTGGCTCTGACGTTGCTGGGAGAAGCTGCTTGCGGGATAATCCTAGTTTGGCAGTGGCATTGGTTAACTCTGACGTTGCTGGGAGAAGCTGCTTGCGGGATAATCCAGTCCAATACTAAATCATGTGTTCAGTTATTAGGTAAGATTGCAAGTGTGCGAGCAAGGGTACATTTCAAATTTCTCCGTAAATTTGTGAATAAAAACAAACTAGCACGTATCATTACATTGCAATGTCTAATTGGTCTCCTGCTGGAGCAGTAATTACCTTTTGGGTAGTCTTTGATCAAGTTACTCACATAAGAGCAATAGAAGTAAACCTGGCCATTAGTAGTGGCCGAGCACACTTTGCGTCGGTGATACGCCAAAGCAAATGATCCAGTTCAGTAGGTCAAGTGGTCGAGGGACCGCTGCCATGAGGGAAGTTTGATCCACAAAGTTTCCATTTCAATGCAGAAATTGTATCTGTCATTTGATGTATTACTCTTGTGTTAAGTCCACTTGTCTTAATCTATTCTATTATTTCAATGTTCAAAATGTCAAGGAAGATCGATTTTATAGACCGTAATAATTGTTAGCAGCTTAGTTTACCTCTTTTACGCTGCAAATACTGTCGTTCAGTTTTAGGATCGCGGTGTCATATTCTTGCGCTCGTGAATTGAAAAGCAGGAATTACAAATGTCTTGTAATCTGAGCGGAAGACTGTCGATCGATTTGAGCTGATCTGAGGCACCCAGCAGGAAATTCCATCAAAGTAGTTGTTCCTTTGACATCTACAACAGAGACCACTAACCACCATCAGGATTGAACTCCACATTACTTTGGTGACTCAATCCTCCTCAGGTGAACGGGCCTGTCTTCCCTTCAAGACTCTTAACTCGGAGCCACGATGCGACGCAAACTAACATTGCATGGGTTTTGAGTATCATGGAGACTTCAGCTCGAGTGGCCGTGCGTGCAATGGTATTGCTTTGGTGAGTGACGGTTGTGTTTCAATAATATGCAATGCTAACTGCGCATACTGGCGCATCCTCTTGATTTCACTCTATGTGCCTCAACCTCGCGTGATCTCAGCAGGGATTGAAACGGTATTTGACTTAACGCATAGTAGCTGTGATAAATTGATATTCATACTGACTTTTTTCTCTCTCCATAGTACATTATTTATACTAATGTGAAACTAAAAGTGCTGTGAGGAATGCAAATTCGGCAGCTGTAATGTTGAATTCATGAATCCGGACGGAACATTACAATTGCAAATGCTAAATTATAACTTGCTGAACATTTGTGTACAATGAATATCTGTTAAATTATTGACATTACTTCTTATCTGACAGAATAACAACTATTTCATGGTGACACCACAAACACTACAAAGACTTCCTGCCCCTCCAACAATGATACAGTTGCTTTGAAGCGATGTTGGAAATTAATTTAATGGTAAAAAGAATCACTCTAGGGAGTTTGATACCAAATCGATGTTAGAGTTATTTTATAGCGTTGCTGTTTAGTCGCTCCAACGATGGCATTGGCCACTGAAATGACCCCACCAGTCTTCCGATCCAAGTTTAACAGCTCCGTTAATTACTGTCACGACGAATAATGCCTCCGAGGAGCCCAGACGCCATCCTAATGAACGTCTTGACGAAGGACGATTTATTCAAAATATCATTGAACAAATTGTGGGACTACCTCAGTATCAGCTACCTCCGTGAATGATTCAACGATGTTCCTTCCCTTCTACCGTAAATATTACACTCAATATTCTGGTAGTACTCTTGATATGCTTGTTTTGCTGATGTGCCCGACCTGGTCCGTGTCTCTGTGTCTGCGCCTGTAGACGAGTTTGATTATTTCTCTGTCAATTTCCGTGGTGACCCGGCAGGTCATCCTTGACGCTGAAATTCACCAAAAAGATCATTTTGATTATCCATCATTAACAGGAATGGTGATCGTTTACCAGTAGGTGCTTTTTCTTGTTGTGATGTCAGACTACGAGAAGATGCTGGTAGATATTGTGAGCATCAACTTTGACAGTTGATAAGATGATTTTTCCCGTAAGATTTCGTGAGATTTCGTGACAAGCATTCGTTTGATGATTGATGTCGGCAAACGTTTGACTTCAAGCCAACAGAGTATCACTGTTCAGCCACTAGTTGAACTGAGTTTAACCTTGACCAATTGCAAAAGGGGTAGAGAGAGGCCAATCGCAGCTACTCTGCTGCAGAGCGGCAGTGTATTTTCTGCTCAAGCGAATTATAACAAAGGCCAAGAACGCTCACATGTGCATGTTCACCTTGAAGAGTATTATTTTTTGATCGCCTACTAATGCTCCTCCTCTGCTTGTTGAGGTTGGGTGACTTAGGGCTGACCGTACAGGAAAGGCAAGTCTGTTGATGCGGCATTTTGTCAGTAATCAATGTTGTGACTAAGCTTCTCTGCCTCCTATTTATCACGTCGCTATCCCAGCGTTTATTGTAGTGAACTGTACCACATTTTTGTCCGATTTGGATGCATATTGTGGGAAGAACCCTTCAAATCATTTCCGTTTGTTCCTGAAGTGGGTGAGTGAGGTTGTTTTGTTTCAAAACTGTCTGCAGCGTTCAGGATCATGTTGAAAGGTAGTAATTCAACACCAGCCTTCAACATGATCCTCAACACTGCAAGGCTGGCAGTCCAACATCAATCCGAATCCGTTTGTCCGCTCGCGCGTGCGGAGCATAATATCCGTCCCATCTCCATTACCTCTGCGCCATCGAAGGTATGTGAACAACTTATTTCTGCTCGCGAGGTTAGGTTCGTTGAACGAAACTGTTTTTCCATCCTATCTTTGTCTTTTGTGTTTCTCATCCTGCAAGTAAGGCAAGGCTGGTCCAGATTCATTTTAGACCTAACTCAATCGTGTTAACCATTTGCATCTCAGTCCACGGACACATGGGTATGATACTTACAAATGTTTACAAGTGTAGGAAGACAGCAACAGGTCAATTGGCTCAAGCTAGGTTGCCTTTTGATAGCAAGATAGCTTCATGGGCCATTTCTGTTTCTATAACATCAAGAAAGGGGAACGGTTTAGATATGTATTGGCCATTTATGTAGAACTTTTCGAGCGAATACTTGAGCGTTTCAATTGTATTGTTGTTTTCAACCTCCGCTGGAAGTTTGTTCCATTCTTCGACAACTCTATACGTGAAGAAATTGCGCGTGGTGTCGAGTAAGAAACGTTTCCCAACGATTTTGTATACATTGTTGTGAGTCGCTCCGTTCGTATCTAAAGTGAAAAGACTCGCTCGGTCGACGTTTTCCTTACCCTTCATAATCTTCCGCACGTCAATCATGTCGCTTCTGACTCAACCTTACTCTAGCGATTAAAGATTGAGTTCACGTAGCCTGTCTTCATACAATTTATTCCGCAACGAAGGGATGAGTTTGGTAGCTCTGCGTTGAGCCTCCTCAAATTTAATAACATTTTTTCTAAGATACGGAGACTAAAATTGAACGGAATACTCGAGATGCGGTCTAACAAATTCATTGTAAAACTTGACCATACTGTCTTTGTTTCTGTACGAAATAGTGCGGTACATCATGTCTAGCATTTTGTTGCCTTTCTTGGCGGCATCATTACATTGCTTGCTACTTTTCCAAGTGGTTACTAATGATGACACCTAAATCTCTCTCTTCGGTGACAGGAATGAGTTTCTTAACGGACATTAAATATTTGTGTTTGAGGTTATGAGGACCTATGAGCATAACTTTACAATTATCTAAATTAAATTTCACTTGCCACGTTTCTGACCAATTAACAATTTTGTTCAAGTCTAGTTGGATCTACCGACACTCTAGTTCAGTTTGTACTCTTCCTCCAATCTTAGTGTCGTCTGCAAACTTGCTAATGTTTGAGTACACGTTACTATCGAGATCGTTAATGAATGTTGTAAAGAGAACTGGGGGAGGAAGCTCCGTTAAGTACAACCCGCTGCAGTCTGTCCGTAATCCAGCATTTTATCCAGTTGTTAAGCTCGCCGATGCTGTGCAATTTACTAACTAGGCGATTGTGGGGGGCTTTATCAAATGCCTTTCGAAAGTCAAGGTAAATGATATCGATTTATAAATTTTATGTCGTGAATTTCTATTATGTTCTTGAAAAATGTAGCAGGTTCGTAAGACAGGAACGGTTGCGTCTAAAGACATGCTGAGAGTCACCAATCAGTTGTGTATGAGCCTAAAAATTCTATAATTTTATCTGTTATCAAACTTTCCAGCAATTTTGCCAATGGTTGAAGTGAGACTGATTGGACAGTAATTGCCGGGTCTCTTTTTGTTCCCTTTTGAAAAATTGGAGTAACATTGGCTTCTTCCCATTTAGAGGGGCAGGTGCTATTTGTGAGAGATTGGGTGAAAATTTTTGATGAATGTTCGGCGATTTCTATTCTAGTCTCTTATAGAATTCTGGGATGAACTTGGTCTGGACCTGGAGATTTTCCGCAATGATGTCCTCAGGAATAATATTATCCTGATTTTCTGACATAAAAACAAAACGAAAGTATTCATTAAGTAGGACACTCATTTGGTGTCGTCCGTTTCTTGTTCACCAACATCGTTCTCGAGAGGACGAATTACAGATTTTTATTTTTTTACTCGAAATATAACTAAAAAATTGTTTAGGATTAGTTTTGGCATAAGCGGCAATTTCATTTCCATAATCCTTCTTCTTACGTTTCTGGACCCTCTTTAGATCTCTTCAGTTGATTTTATATTCATTTTTTGCTATGTCAAGTGGATGTTTCTGTTTAATCTAATGCTTTGTTTTCTTTCGTGACTGAAGATGCTGCAATTATCCTTTCCAGTACTTAGGCTGATTAGCTGCTGTTCGCCTGTTTTTGCGGGGGTATGCTCATATGCGATATTTTTAAGTGCAGTCAAGAAATTGTTAAGCGATTGATTGACATCTTGTCCGAGGGTTATATCTGCTGACGCCATTGACTCTCATAAGCCATTAAAGTTGGCAAATCTAAAGTTGGGGACTTTTCGCAGTTTGTTGAAGTTTTCAAATCGAGCTCTATCAAAAACCTTATAGAGTTTTGGTCGCTGGTTCCGAGTGGTTCGCCTACTTCGACGTTTGTGACATGAGAGTCGCTTGCCCAAAATAGATCAAGAGTATTGATACCTCTTGTAAGTGTCTTCACCATTTGGGTCATGAACTTATCGTCTGCAAAATTAATCAGATGTTGGCCGGTGGCAGTGCATTCATTGGTTTCCCAATCAATGTCGGGGATATTGAAGTCTCCAAGCACTATACTGTGTTGTATGGTGACGACATCGATGAGAGTGTTGTGAAGGTCGATGTCATTTGCAGCCTTGCTTCTTGGAGGTCGATAGACGAGGGTGAGTTAACATTTATATGCATTCCGACCACTTGGATTGGTACTATGTCGTGTCTGCTGTTCGGAATAGTGACTTATAATATTTGCAGAGTGTTTTTCACGAGAAACAGCAATTCTTCGTCCTTTCGGCCTTGTCTATCTTTGGGAAATAGTGAGTAACATGGGAGAGTAAATTCGCCCGAATAATGCCTGGTGATTAACTCCATCCACGATTCTTTGATTGCTATTATGTCGATAGATTCGTTCATTTCATGGATACCAAGTTCGTCGATTTTGTCTCGAAGACTTCTAGCGTTCATATAGTAACATTTGAGAGTAACGTTAGTCACATTAACTTGATTTTATTGACTTAATCTTCTTCTACTATGAGGCCTTGTGTCGGAGCCAAGATTTTTGTTTTTTGTTACTCGGTTGTACGAGGGGAACGGCGACTGTTGCCTCTAACTCGGACTGGACTGATAACAGGAACTATTTTGCTAGGACCTGCGGTGATGTTTTGATGGACTCTTGTATTTGTTGTGTATCTAGTGTTGAAACGGGTGGAGGCCGTTGGGTCATCTCGACGGCTACTGCTGGCGGTGTTGAGGGTAGGATATCGAGTACGTTTTTTGACTTATTTGCGGTGAAAAGACCCGAGCCTATGTTTTTAAGGATATTTTCGATGGCATCAAGTCCATACGTGTCTATGCCAGCCTTGCTTGTGATTCTATTAAAGCTATAGTACTTTGGGTTGATCATCGTTTCCCAATGATCAGAGAAAGGGATTTGCTGTGCTCTGCGGAAAGTTTCTAGGCGATTGTTAAGAAATATCATCTTGTTTAACTTGCATCCTCTTTGGTTCGGATGGGGCAAGATGCCAGTGACGTGTATGTTCTCGTGTGAACCTTTGACATTTTTTAACATTGTTTTGTACCTATTCCATGTCGATTCTGTTTGAGACACGTCTTTGGCTCCGACTTGAATTATAATTCGTTTAGAAGGAGGTATCTTTCCGTTTACGATTATGCCCTCAATTTCGTCGATTTTTAAGCTTGTTTTGCCGATAATTTTTTGTGGAATTCTCCCTTTTCGCTGATTTGATTTGGGGGAGGTGACATTGTAATCACCAATCACTAAAATTTCCTCTGTATTCTGGGAGTCCATTTCATCGGGCAGTACTTCAAAACGGTTACGTATGTCGGGTAGGTTGTGGCGAGATAGTGGTCGAACCTTTGGTGTATTGTCACAGCGTGACTGCTTATTGCTTACTACCGTAGTGTACGATGCCTCGCTATCTTTGAATGAATTTTCAGTCGATTTGGTGCTGTTATTGGTCTTTTCGTCTAGAGCTGTGCGCTTCTTGACTAATTCAGAGTATAGGTGCACTTAATGTACTTTTACTTGATTTAGGGTGACTTCAGCATTTTTTTTTAACTATGCTAGTTCACTGTTTATCAGATCTTTGAATTCGTGGAATTGTTTCAACACGTTTTCCAATTTTGATTCAATAGCTAGCCGCTGGATATCCGCGTTGACTGTCATTGAAGGCATGCCTGAATTGTGCTTTCAGTTGTTTGATTTCCTCTACTTGTTGTTTATTTTTTTCTGCCTGGTGACATAGTTTGCAGTGCGCTGCTTTGCAATCCCCGTACGAGGAACTGTTACGCAATTTTCTGACAGAGTAAGGAGAACTATCGCAAACAATTAGTTCGGGGGCGTGCGAGATGTGGCAAATGCCACATTTTAGCATAGCCTTAACCATCATAGGTGGGAAAAGATTTTACCTGTGGGAAAATGACCGTTTACTTGAGTTCTATTTTTGTGGTTTCTTGTAGATAGCAGGCATGAATGTACTTACTATAATTAAATGCGGGTCGTGACAATTATATCGTCGATTCGAGAACGGGATTAAAACAGATTTAATTCAAATGCGAGTGAGTTGAATGCGCGTTATCGTTGGATACACTTTAGAACGGAATTAATACGGAAATATTCACTTGCGGGTTGTGACGATTATATTGATGATTCGAAAAGGGAATTGAAACGGAATTAATACAAGCCGGTTGTGACGATTCTATCGACGATTCGAAAGTGGAATTAAAATATAATCTATACAACGCGATTGAGTTGAATGCGCGTTATTGCCGGATGAACATTAGCTCAGAGTTACTTCCTTATGCGTGGTTGAGTTGAATGCAAAGCTGAACTAATACGTAGCTGCTCCCTTTTGCTTTTTAATTTGGTGGGAACGATAGCATGATTTTGGGCATCAACCTTGCACCAGACATGACCGGCGGGGTATCAGAAGATGATGGAGAAATTGATTACATTTCAGTAAATGGAGTGTTATGAAATCCAAGTACGATTCTAAGCTGTAGGATGCAAAGTGCCACTGCCTACAATAATTAGCATGAACCACTTACACGATACAATGCTATGATACTACCTGATACAAGTTACTTGTGGTTTTGTTACACAGTGCAGGCCAGATTTAACTGTGTTGAAAATTGGAATAACAATAACACCTTTGAATACTGTTTTAGACAGACCGGTAACACATGCACAGCTGAAATATGAGATAAACGAACTAGAGCGGTATCATAACAGAGGTATATTAACAGTGCGGAAATGCATTTTCAAATTATAATTGTGCAGTGACAATACCAGTTGCATTCGAATGTTCACATTCCGTATACCCATACCCTCGATAGCATTGATGAAGTACAAACTGGTAATACAGCCGAAATAAAGATAACATTTGTAAATATTGAAATCGAGCTAATAGAACACCAATAACACTGGTTTTCACGGTGTGGAAATGTATTTTTTTAGATGTTAGTAGGTCCCTTGTGGGACTAGTTCCTCCTGTTCATTACAATGTCCCACAATATCATTACAATATCAATACAGGAGAAGAGTTTTTTCCTTTCGGGGGGGGGGGGGGTCATTAAAGACTCATGATATGCACTATTTATCGGCACTATTATCAATATTTCGGCGAGTATCCAGATACGCTGTGATGGGTGTGTCAAGTCAGCTGAGAGGCGAGGCGGGGGGAGGGGGGAGAGCAGGCGGGTATTGTTAGCAAGGCAGGAAGGCTGCGGTCACTGCTCACATGGGCAGGGCAGGGCAAGGCAGAGCAGGGCAGGGCAGGGCGAGACATACAGAAGTCTGGTTGACTGGCAGTACCGCGTTGTGTGTGCTGTAGGAGAGTCACGCGCTTTGTCTGGTTTGCGGGGGAGGGGGTAGTGTGTGGGGTATGATGGGTAGGCCATAAGGGAGGGATTAGGGTAAACAGGAAGTCGAGGATTTGGGGAAGAAGGGCTGGATTTTGGGGCTGTTTGGACGAGATGAGGCGTGTAGGCAGTGCTTGTTAGCTCTTCATTATTATTATTTCCCCGTTAGTACTGTGCACCGTTGATGTAGTTTCGGTACTCCGTCGATGTAGTTTCTTTTCCCTTTTGTTAGTATTCTTGATGTGAGAGGGGAAACATCGTCAGTAAATCCCCGTTGCCCTATCTTTATTTTTCTGGAGCACTCAACAACGCAATCTCTCCTCAAGTAAGCACAGAAGGAACTATGGTCATTCATTGTCTACGTGAGATGAATGACATGTCCCTTTCTTATGCAACATATAGATTTGAAACCCTAATGTCTTGAAACAACAAGGCCGTCTAACTCAACTTTATCCCAGAACTGTTTAGGCGACGGTAACTTTCATCCGTGTTATGGAGATGGAACTCGGAAAACCTTTTGCAGGCAACTTGAGATAGGCTTTCTGGATGGAATATGCATTTCTGATATGCGTTGGAGATGACGGGCACCTTGCTGCACTGGCCAGCTTTAGACACGAGAAGCCTCTAAAACATTGGAAAAAGAGTATCTGGAAGCATTGATCAGCGTTAGATGAGAGAGGTATCTTGAAGCATTGGCCAGCGTTAGATGAAAAGAGTATCTTCTAGAGCTGGCCAACGTTAGATTTGAGCGTTTGATAGTTGGATAAGAGAAGTATCTTGATGCATTTGACAACGTTGTCTGAGAGATACATTTTGCTACACTGGCAAGGGATAAGTAGATATGTAACTACACGCATTGAAATCGGCATCTTGCTGCACTGACCAGACTTTGATGTAAGGAAATAAATAAGAAATAAAAGTCCTTTATTCACGAGTTGTTTTGTGGCATTGTGGGGATTTACAAAGCATGCCTTGAAACTAAAATGCACCAAAAACATATGGTGCATTATTATAGTGTAATAAATGAGTACTACTATGGAGTTCCTGCAACTGCTGCCAACGTCTCGAACAGATTTTTTTTGGATATGTTCAACGTAAATTTCGTGCAAATGGTCCGGATGTATCTACGATATGCTATGTTTGAGAGGTGTACTACTTTTCTGCGTTACATAACAAAAAATGCTTCCAGGTAACGAAAACAAAATGGAGTACACTAGTATATCCAGGCATTAGACGACACTCCTAACAATTGTACTCGAAATCTTTTACAGCTACAATTGGTGGGTTATATTTCCGACCCTGAGTTAAACACGACAAACTTATGATAGGCAAATAAAAACCAGACCTGCAGTGCCGCGCCCGTGACA
>SDVV010043977.1:0-10200 GCA_016164225.1 Gammarus roeselii
ATATCACACTTCTTTACTGAATATATAGTTCACACTTCCCTTCAATGTCCTTGCTGAAATGAAAACGCATTAAGCAACGGCTAAGCAAAGCGCTACCAGCGAAAGCTGTCGAGCCCTGCTGCGGCGTTGGTTCTGTTCACTCAACTTTATTCTGGCCTACCGCCAGTGCAGCTCTCACCGTTATGATGCTCGCATTGATTGTGACCCAATCTCTCTCTCTCTCTCTGTATATTGTATATATATATATATATATATGGTACCACTTAGTAAATTGTATTGTACGTCTGATCTATCAGCCGCCCCGCTCTTCTTTCTCTTAAATTTTCAGCCCTGCACCACTGTTTACCTCACTTGCAATGAGAGAGATAGACTGGTCAATCCTTGAGCTTGCACTGGCTGCACACACATGTGAGCTATCTTCGATACACTCCTCCTGATGCTTATCATTAGTTCGAACACACGCCTACCACACCAACACATAGACGCATTAATGTATGAAAATGAAGGAAACAGTGAAACAGAGAATGACACTCTGATATACTTTTGACTTGTGAGGTATATCACTTCATCGTGCTTGGGCACCAGTGTGTGGCCCGCCAAGTCAATTTAAAAAAATCAAAGGCAATCATATCATGTAACGAGTGACACTTATTCATGACCGACGGGCTTGTGAGTTCGCCCGACCCAGGAGAGGTCGAGGGTTTTTACCCAGAGTGACACTCTCCAGCTACTCAGTTGAGTGGGTCTGGGAGACGATATATTAGCATATACATTTCCATACGCCTGTTTCTATGTGCGGGTCAATAACACATGCATATATGTCTATATTTATTTAATAACTCAGAGAAGCCCTTGAGACTGGCTTTCAGGTTTACTACCCACACAATAATGTCAACACTCAATTTCTAACATCAATCTATTCGGGTACACATATGAATAGATATCTAGAGAGGATGCTTACAGCCACAGGTTATCATTATATAAAATAATACGACCTTTACCATGATCAATCTAAGTTTGATCGATATCAACGAAACATAATATGACTTACACAACTTATATGAGCTACTTGCATACGCGCTCACCCGGGTCGCAGAGTCGGGTTTTGAAGTTGCAAGAAGAGAGCGGGAAGCGCTCACTCGTGTTGTTCCCACAACTCCTGGCTTTTCCTCTTTTTAGTGTGGTCATCAACTTGTCCTTGATGTGGATCGTTCACGTATTATCTTTACAGCTGGAAAACGCTTGAAGACGATAATCATCCGTTTCTTGTGTTCTCGGGCGAAGAGATTTACTCCGATGCGGCAGGGCGACTTGACGACTAATACGAGCAGACGTACGTTTCGCAATGACTCTTTCACATGCTGAACACCCAAATAGCCCTCGTCACTTGTCGACATGATCTTACATATACTAAACGTGACGTCACAGCCCCCCTGGCAACACCTTAGTGACCCTTCAACATCGAATAGCGCACTATGGAAAAACTACACGTAACATAGTGGCTTAGAACCAACCTCTTATCCTTAACTATTCGCGATATCTCAAATTTAACGCAATCATTAACGTCTATTGTTATGACCTCTACCTATATGTACTGCAATGACCTCGTGCGTGCTTTCTCCAGACAGCAATGCCACTATTTACACAACAGTCAGAAGCTTTCCTCAGCGTTTTTCAAGAGCGGCGAGTGCGACCTGCTTCCGTGATCATCCCTCGACCAAAGGGCAACTGCCTCTAGTTGCGCTGCAACCGCTGTAGCACTGCAGCGACTAGAGCCTGTAGCCTGCAGAATGTGGATGTAGACTGTTGACTGTAGAAATTATGATTTTCGTCGCAATTGATAAAGAACCCACAGAGTTGGTTCTTTATCCCATTTATATATATATGAATATATAAATGTGGCAAAATCTATTATCAATAAAATAATATATCTAATATATCTTTGTTTGCAATATCCTAAATTTACCTTGAATCATTAGCATTGAAAATGCACTAAAACGCCTCTTGCCTTTCATTGAAAATGTGATAGATATTAAGCTGATTGAAGATGTACACAGGTACCTAAGCTATCGCAGATATATATCTGATGAGGTGAAGGGTAGCCAAACCGTATATGCTCTAGGACCCCTCTATCCAGTAAATGGTCTCCTTAACGTTAAAGTATACATTTGCTCGGGATCAATAAAGAAAATCTCATAAAGATATAGCATGAACTTACACCTCTTAAACATACTTTCCTACTATTATCGTTCAAAAATTTACATCTTGAAACTATTATTGAAGGATTAAAACAGTCAGCTATTTATTATACAGATTCTTCTATGTCTGATAACAAAGAAAACGATAGGAATGGATACTGCTGGGGTAAGTACAACGGAGCGCTATGGATTGAAGTAACCCTGGCTTAATCGTAACAAAATATCATATATACATATAAAAAAAATACCACAATAATGCAATAACCTACCAATTATGCGTGAAATAGTTTGGAAGATGCAACCTAAAAATACCCTAAAATGCCTAACCCTGTATGAGATATCTGATCGAAATTCCGAAAACAATACAAATTCAACTAAAATCAATCGATCATTACAAAGTATACATAACATGATATTTTAACTTACAGAAAAATCCATATCGTTCAGGTGTTTCCGCTTTTGGAAACCGCGTCAATGGAACACTGAAATACCTGTTTCAAAACTGGATAATGCAATATGGGGTAGATAGATTCTCGACCGTAGGTGCTGCATCATCCCACAATACATACCTCAACTTGCCAATAATCAGACTAATAAACCATACTATTCCTATATACAATATATACAGGTGACATAAATAGATGGCAAAACCCAGAACCGTGCCTGCAATCCTACCTTCAGGCTGGTACCATGCAGGGTCGATCGCAGACTACGGCTGTAAACTACCAACAAATACACCATACTAGTCCTATAAATATAATATACTCATAACTGGATAGATGTAAAACACGGAACATAGCCTATATTCAATATCAAGGTTGAAATCAAACATCCCACCGCTAAAAATCTCCACCAAAACCACCTACGGAATGAATCAAATATACCACAATTTGATATGAATACACACATATTTGTCCACATAAAAAAAAGAATTATAATCCATGCATAAATATATAACGAATCATTCACTCACAACGAAGCAAACGTGACACGGAAACAAATTTATAAGACAAAGAATAGGTAGGAGCAATCTCACCTAATTTTTCCAGGAGCGCTTCCAACTTTTTGCGTACGGCTATCCTCAAGCGCACCCTCACCAGAAAGCGTGCTTTGACACTATTCATACCAGAATCGAATAAATATATTTAAAACAAGCAACAGTTAGTAATCAATTATACTCCCACTACAACCATCTCTGAAAAAAAAATACATTTAATGGGAAACGTGAGTGGACTCAATCAAATAATTTAAATCGTGCAGAATTAAATATCATGTATAAGCAATGCCTTCTATTCAAATGAGTCATTCAATAACAAACATAGTAATATATATCATGCCCTCCTACTGCGCGAAATATTCCAAAACAATCATATATAGCGTTGACAAGACCTAAAACCGTACATCTATATAATACCTCCGTAAGCAATCGTAAATGATAGCAATCAGATACCGCAAGGAAACTGAAATTTCCCATATGGAAAACTATTCTCCAAGAGGACCATATACTGTATCTCGAGATAAAATCTTTGTGTGACATTTGACAGATACAGATCATTCAGTCCACCCACTCTCAACTTCCCGGGTGGTCTTTCAAAACTTGCGTTCTTGGTATCTCTATGTACCATCAGTAACTAACTTGACCATAAAATCGATTTGTCTTAACATATAACAACAGTGTCCAAAAATACAGCGCCTGAGTCACACTAACAAATAACATACTTCATAACAATATCAATTTGTCTTAAACTACAACTACCAAATCCGAGATATACAGCGACTGAGTCAGACACACTAACAAATAATATACTTCCTCACAAGATCAATTGCGAAATATTCCAAAACAATCAAATATAGCGTTGACAAGACCTAATAACGTACATCTATATAATTTCTACGTAAGCAAACATAAATGCAAGCAACCAGATACCGTAAGGAAACTGTAAGTTACCGTAGGGAAAAAATAATTTCCAAGAGGACCGCACATCCAGAGATAAAATCTTTGTGTGACATTTGACAGATACAGATCATCCGGACCACCCACATTCAACTTCCCGGGTGGTCTCTCAAAACTTGCGTTCATGGAATCTCTACGTACCATCAGTAATTAACTTGACCACAAGATCAATTTGTCTTAACATATAACTACAATGTACGAGAAATACAGCGCATGAGTCAGAAACATTAACAAATAACATACTTTATAACAATTACATTCGATAATAGGTTCAAAGATCTAGTCATCCTATATCTAATTCTTTCACATTTGCGTCCTTGGCACCCCTAATTATGTCCGATCTAATTCCTCCACATTTGCGTTCTTGGCACCCCTAATTATAGCCTATCTAATTCCTTCACATTTGCGTTCATGGCACCCCTAATTATGGCCTGTCTACTTCCTTCATAATTGCGTTCCTGGCACCCCTAATTATGGCCTATCTAATCCCTTCACATTTGCGTTCTTGGCACCCCTAATTATGGCCTATCTAATTCCTTCACATTTGCGTTCTTGGCAGCTCTAATTATGGCCTATCTAATTCCTTCACCTATGTGTTCTTGGTACCAATAATTATGGCCTATTTAATTCCTTCACATTTGCGTTCTTGGCACCCCAAAAAATGTGCATTTTTGACACTCTATAGCACCGAAAAGAACGTTCATCTATTGATTAAACATACAAAATAATTTATGTATGCATAAACGTCAGTTTTTCAAAACCGTTAACCAAAAAAAAGGTCATTCACCACCACGTTCGTGTTGTTTTTACGTCGAAAATGACGTGCTGTTGCTCCTCATGGGCGTCCCTGTTGCGCTATGGTTGACTGTCATTTCAGATGTGTTTCGGAAGAATCAGCCAACAAATTCCCGCGTCATTACTATGCATTGAATATTGATGATAGCGTTCAAAGGTGCCCCAATGTGAAGCTGCTGGACAGTTGTTTGTTGCGTGGGTCGTCAAATGATCAGAATGCAACTGGACTGGAAACACATTCTGTTTGTTTTTTGTGGTATTGGTTTCCCCTTTCCGAGAAAAAATAACCTGAAACATATTGCCAGATGGACAGTAACATCACATTTTCAAATGTTATTTACTCTAAGCAACTGCGATGAGAATTGGATAAAATGATAAAATCAACCTGTTGCATTTGTTAATAACATTTGATCATTAATACATCCTGATTTTGTACTATCCGCGCTGTCTTGGTTCCTAAAGCGGGTTGTGATAGAGTCTCAAAGTGTTGGGTTCACCATCGGTGGCTCATCACCGTTAAATGGCAAGAGGAACAACTTTGAACCCTTGTAGGAAAGGAAGAAAAAAAATAAGTGAATTCTCAACTGTCGTACAACTTTGATAGAGAGGAATGAGACGCCCAATCTCCCAGCCACAACATTGCCGTGTCTTTGTCGTTACTCGAACGTTGACGAATTGAGCACCAGGCATTATGCAGGAAAATTTACTTTCCTCGGTTACTTACTATTTTACAATGATAGACAAGGCCAAGAGGGCAGAGGAGTGCTGATATTAGAAGTCACTATTCCGAACAGCAGACACGACATAAGATCAACCTAAGTAACCATGCAGTATACATATACAATGTCAAATCACTCTCGTCTATCGTCCTCTAAAAAGCAAGGTGGCAGATGATATCTATCTTCACAATACCCTCGTCGATGTCGTCACAACACAACACAGTATTGTGCTAGGAAACTTCAATATCCCTGTCATTGCCCGCACAAATGACTGCACTGCCACTGGCCAATGTATGATTGATTTTGCAGACGATGCGTTCATGACCCGAATGGTGTAGACACCTACAAGAGGTAGCAATATTCTTGATGTCCTTTTCGGTCAAGCGACTCGACCGAATAGGAGTGGTTCAACACGCTAGTTCAGAGTGGTGAACCACTCTGAACTAGTGGCCACAATTGTTTCAGTTTTTTTATAGTGCTCGAGTTGGAAACGTCAATAAACTGCGAAAAAGTCCCTATTTTTAGATTAACTTACTTTGATAGCTTAAGAGATTCAATGGCGTCCGGAAATATAACCCTCGGACAGGATATCAATCAATAGCTCAAAAATCTCTAGATTGCACTTACAATTGTTGAATAGGAGCATATCCACATAAACAGGCGAATAACAGTCAATCAGCCAAAGTAATGGAAAGGAGAATACCAGCGTCTTCAGTACGAAAGAAATCAAAGCACTCGAAAAAAAACATCCGCGTGACGACGTAGCAAAAAATGAATACAACATCAGAAGAATGGATTTAAATGGGTCCAGAAACGCAAAAAGAAAGATTATGCAAATGAAATTGCCGTCAATGCCAAAATCCTTCGGAAACAATTTATGAGTTTTATCAAAAAAAAAATAACACGACCTGTAATTGGTCTTCTCTAGAACGATGTTGGTGAGCTAGAAACGGACGACACCAAAGAGTGTCCTACTTTATGAGTACTTTTGTTCTGTATTTAGGTTGAAGAATCAGGGTATTCCGAATCCTGAGGATATCATAACGGAAAAACGAATCGAAGCCCTCAGGACATTGAATTTTCCCCTACCGAAGTTTTTGAATATATAGATAAATTTAAAGTCACAAAATCTCCAGGTCCAGATCAAGTTCATCCCAGAATTTTTAGGAAACTAAAAACTAAATCGCCGAACATTTATCAAACGAAAAACAATTTTCACTTCAAATACCGTCCAACTTGTCTCACCTCGGTTATTGGCAAATTGATAGAAAGTTCGATAACGGATAAAATTACAGAGTTCTTAGAATCAAACAAATTGATTTGCGACTCTCAGCATAGCTTTAGACCCCACTGTTCCTGTCCTACGAACCTGCTACTTTTTTTAAATAATATAATTGAAATTAACGACTCAAAAACTCCAATCGATATCATTTACCTTGACTTTCAGAAGGCCTTTGATGAAGCCCTTCACAAGCGCCTAGTTAGTAAATTGCACAGCATCGGTGTTCGAGGCGAGCTTAACAACTGGACAAAATGTTGGCTTACGGACAGACGGCAGTGAGTTGTACGTAACGAAGCTTCATCCCTCTTGAGTAATGTCACAAGCGGCGTGAATCTAGGATCCGTGTTAATGCCAATTATTTTTATACCATTCCGTAATGATCTCGATAGCAACATACTCTAAAACGTTAGCAAGTTTGCAGACGATACTAGAATAGGAGGGCAAGTGTGAACTGAACGAGTGTGTCAGCAGATCCAACTAGACTTGAACAAAGTTGTTGATTGGTCAGGAAACAGACACATGAAAATGAATGAGTACAAATGAAAAGTTATGCACATAGGTCCCAATATCCTCAAACACGAATATTCAATGTTTGGAAAGAAAACTTATTTATGTCACCGAAGAGAGAAATTTAAGTCTGACCATCAGTAACGACTTAAAAGGTAGCAAACAATGTAACGATGCTGCCAAGAAAGGCAACAAAATGCTAGGTATGATATCCCGCACTAACTCGTACAAAAACAGTCACAATATTCTCAAGTTAACAATGCATTTTTAAGACCACATCTCGAGTATTCCGTTAAATTCTGGTCTTCATATCCTGGAAAATATGTAATTAAATTAGAAAAGGTTCAGTGCAGAGCTACCAAACTCATTATTTCGTTGTGGAATAAATCGTATGCTAGAGAAACGTCGTGTCACAGGCGACATGATCAAAGTGTGGAAAATTATGAAAGGCAAGGAAAACGTCGACCGAACGAGCCTCTTCACCCTAGATACGACTATAGTGACAAGGAACAATGGATACCAATCCGTTGGGAAACGTTTCTCACACTACATCACGAGCAATTTCTTCACGTATAGAGTTGTCGAGGAATGGACCAAACTTCCAGCTGAGGTTGTAAATAGGAATACAATCGTAACGTTTAAGTCGCGGCTAGATATGTTGCTGAGCTATTCCTATTCTTAATGTTTTAAAATGCATATAGCACATGGAGCTCTCATAGATGATCTACTTCAGAACTGATCCTCTTGCTATCAAAAGGCAACCAAGTTTTAGCCAATAGGTTTGTAGTTGCCGTCCTACACTTCCAAACACTTATAAACACAACATCACTGTTGCTGGTTAAGCAATCCACTCGGCCATGGCAGCCCAATAACAAAGATATTCATATAATTATTTTGTTCAAGTTTCATTAGTTTACATAATTTCTAAGATCAGGATGTAAATATTTTAGCGTTGTTTCGGATTGTAATATATTCTTGCTGAATGTAAATCCTTGTATTTATTTGTTGCGATTTTTGAGGAAGTGATAGTTAAACTACGTCACGTCACAAGGCAAGTTGTAACGTCACTTAAGAGCGTCTCCGTTCGGACTTGATAGTGATAAACTTTGCAATGATAATGAATGGCCTGTTGTGTGAGTAAGAACATTTGTAGCAATGGGATAGACCAACATCCTTTAACTTTTCGGTTGAAAAGGCTTTTTCTTAGAGCTAAAATAAGAGTACGGCTCCTCCTTTTTCGGAATCTGAAATTCGCGCTGGAGTAAATGTACGTTCAAAAATTTATAGCATATACATCAACATAATAAGGATAATTCTGGGTGCTATGGTCAATTTCGTATGTAACAAGACTGATGAACTTTACTGTTTGACCTATTTTAAATGAACCTGTTTATGTTTTCAACCATTTTTGTTTTAAACATAAATTGGTATACGCCTCATCTGTTACACATCACCATATATAAAACGCTGTCATTTCCTGGAATGATCCTCTTCTGATAAAAAAATTATCTGCTTGGACAAACGTTTCTACTATTTGTGATGATATCGGCAGTTTTATGACGTTAAATGCACATATTCGCAAATAAATGTTACAATTCGGGAGTGTTATTTGGCCCAGTATGACCTGTGATATGGCGCGTCCCTTGACACCGTCATTGGCATCGGTGCTATGAGGATGTGAGACAGCCTGGACTCACTCACAACTGCTCATTTGCTTTATACACATTTTACAACCCACAGTTAATAGGATATGGAGAAACAGAAAGCGCACCTGCGTATATACTTTGACATCTACTCCTGAGTATAGAGGCGTAGAAATTAATGTTTATGAATGTCGTTTTGAAGTGCAATGATCGCTAAGATAAAAAGCGTTCAATAAACGAACCGGTGCGACTGAAACGACGCATAGTCGGATACTTTCATGAAGCGCGTGCATTGAACCCGAATGTGCGCATCTGTTGTGAAAGATTGACGTGGACAATTAAAATTGTCCAGTCAAAATGATATCATGATATCATGGACACATCAGAAATCCAATCTGTGGTTTGGAAAACGCTCTGGGAGGAAACGCTGGATGAGGAAACGCAAAGGAGGGAACTCAGGGTGAGGAAACGCTGGGTAGGAAAGGCTGGGGGAGGAAACGCTGGGTGAAGAAACGCTGGGGAGAAAACTCTGGGTGAGGAAACACTGGGGAGGAAACGCTGGGTGGGGAAACGCTGGGGAGGAAACGCTGGATGAGGAAACACTGAGGGAAGAAACGTACCGCTCAGATTTATTTAGCCCGAATCCCAACGAGAACGAAACTCATGATTATACTCTTGTGAAATTGAAAACAATTCGTATCCAAAAAGAAGGAGCAAATGGTAATATATTGGATGGAAGGTTGGATCAAATGATAATTACATGGATGGAAGATTGGATCAAATGATAATTACATGGATGGAATAGTGGATCAAATTAAAATTGTATGGATGGAAGATTGGAGCAAAGGATAAATACATGGATGGAAGATTGGAGCAAATGATAATTACATGGATGGAAGATTGGAGCCAATGATAATTACATGGATGGAAGAGTGGATCAAATTATAATTATATGGATGGAAGATTGGAGCAAATGATAATTACATGGATGGAAGATTGGAGCAAATGATAATTACATGGATGGAAGATTGGAGCAAATGATAATTACATGGATGGAAGATTGAAGCAAATGATAATTACATGGATGGAAGATTGGAGCAAA